>JAMKCH010000560.1:0-75237 GCA_023653785.1 Ophioderma brevispina | reverse complement strand
TCGGTGTTGGGTCATGTGACAATTTTTCTCCATCTAGAGTGATGTTTAGTTTAGGACTATGTGAATTATAATGAAAAATTTGTCCATCCATCTGGCAGCTGCGTTGGTCAGATATTCAAGGTCTAAGGTCAATGACCTTTATAATGCATATCATGGATCATAACTCCTCAACCATTTGGTCTAAAAGCACAAATGAGGTGTCTATTCTAAGGTTTTTGGGGTCAACCAACACAATTAGCATATAGGGAAAATGATCAAATGCACCCTTCATTGATTTTCAAAATAGTATGCACTATCTGCATGAATTGTACTTTAAACTTCGTCCCCCTCAACCATTTAAAGGTGTTGGTTAAGACCTCCTTGGATTTCTTAGTTACAAAGCCTCTGACCCTTTTGATTTTGGTACAGGTGGATTGGTATAAGTCTCCTCTTTCCATTGATATCAAAAACGTTCCAATAGTCCTCCATTTGACGTCATAGTAATGTTTAATGAAGTAATAATCATGGGAAACTGGATTTCTCCGATTATTGCTAACAATAAGCTAATTTCTATTTTGAGTTAAACATACAGGAATGTGTGATTTTGATAGGTTCTTTGGGTGATTATGAAAGGAAAATCAAGTTTTGTAACATAAACAGGAGTTATTAAGTGCATAAAGCATAATATTTTTGATAGAAGTGAAAAAGGAAAAATATTATAAGGTGGCAACCATGCATCCCCTTACTCCAAAACTGAGTCTTGCCTACCACTACCAAAGGTAAGGTGGCGTGACATATTTTTCGCTAAAATGAAAGCAAATGATGGTCCGAAGATTAGATGCAGCCATTAGGTTTCAAATTTATGTGTTTAGCTGGCCGGATGAAAATCTTGTTGGCAGTGGTAAACACCCCCCCCCCCCTTCCTCCCCCAGGAATACGAAGGTTACCTCAGACCTTCAATGGTGGACTTTGCCACTCATATGAGGCAAGGAGTCCCATTCAGTCTACCTGTGACCTATCAAACACCCTGACAATGGATGCGTTTAAACACCCTGACGACGGATGCGTTTAAGTTGGGGGGGGGGGGGGGACTCACCTCCTATCTCTTCGGGGGCAGGCCGCTGACCAGCCTTCGTGGCTCGTCACCACACAAACGTCCTCGAGTTGTTCGCCGTCTTTCTGGCATTGCGGCACTGGCTCCCGTGGTCAGGGGGAAGGTAATTGTTGTCCGCTGCGACATCGGGCTGATCGCCTCCCGTGTCTCGGGAGTGGGCAATGGTTTGCGGACAGTCTCCCAGGAGGGTCCCTAATCCCAGACATAGCCAAAAATCAGAGAGCCGTCGGTGGAGTGGCAGCTCTTCTTTTGCAGTTTGTCGCACAATCTTCTAGATGGTGGACCGTCCACCCGTGGATCTGTTTGCCTCAGTCATGAATCGTCAGATTGTGGCATATTAGGGTCTAGTTGTAACTACTCTTGGAACAATGATCCCCGGGCAGTCAAACGGGACACCATTGCAGCGGACGGTCAGGATTGATAGCTTATGCTTGATCATAGCTTCTCCGGGTTACCATGATCCCAAAAGTCCTCGAGTGGCTCTGTCTGGTCCTGCTGTTGCCCATTATGGCCACGGTACCTGTGGTTTCCCAGGCTGCTAGATCTGCTTGTAAGGGACTAGATCCATCTTCCAAAGGGAGGGGACCTGGTAAGAGGTCCTCCAGCCGACGCGTTCGGCCCAGAGTGCACCACCCATGTTCCGAACCTGTCTGATGCATTTCTGCAGACTGTGAGGTGGGATTTTCTGAACAGACTGTCATGCTCACTGTTCAGGCAACTTCACTAGAGCATCATAGGCTTACCATGCATGATGTGCCGATGATAGAGAGTTTGTCATGGCATATGTTCGGAGACCGTAGACCAGGTTGGCAATGTCCTCAAGGAGTCTTTCAGGGGTGGGTTTAACTAGTGTCCTGACTGTCCGAGTTCTTTTTTACCGAACAGCCACAGGCCAAACCTGTAAAGCCTCGGTGAATGCATGACGGTTTCTTTCAGTCCCCCCCTTTTTCTGGTTCCGATCTGGTGAAGGTTATGGTTTACGGATTGTTCCCGGTTGGTAGCCTTGTTCCGGAGTAGTGGGATTTGCCATTTGTCTTGCAATCTTGGTGTCAAACAGTTTAAAACCAACCGAAAGCTTGTCTCTATCAGGAATTTCCTAGTGGCTGTGGCTTGTGGCCATAGGGGGTATGGGGTATACATGCCTTGTCTACGGGGACGAGGACCCACCACCAGCTTTGAGCGCTAAGGATGGTCTCATTTTCCCATGCAGGCTTTTGGGCAAGAATCAGACTCTTTCTTTTACCCAGCGAAACTGGTGTTGTTTCTGCCAAGTCTCACCATATGTTGCTGATCCCCGGGGGTCGTTTTGCAGACCAGCTCAGGGATGCCTGCAGCTAAGGACACAGTGAGCCGATGGATTTCCTCAGTCATCTGCAATGAATACAATAACTCAGTTGGTTGACTGTTGGTTAGGGCATACAGATGGTGGAGCTTACGCTTCTCCTGGCCATTGATAAAGAGGCCTTCACCCCAGAACATTTTGGTGAAGTTCGGTTGGAGTTCTACTTCCACCTTCCACAAGTCTATTAGATGTATGTGTTAGTCAAGTGGAGAGGGGGGCTCGCAGTCCAATCCCTCTTGGCTGATTTCGACCTTACATTCTTGACCCATGGAATGCAGTTAGCCGTTATGACCCATCACATGCCTTATAAGGGTCATTGATCTTGACCTTGAATATCTGACAAACGCAGTAAAAAACTGAGGCCGGACCAAATTTTTCCATAATAATTCATATATAGGCTTACCAATTATAACAAAAAAAAAAGTCATTTTATTACATTTGTCAAAAGGTACAACGAGAGATTGAAGGGCCGGGGCCACCAAATATGTTTGTCCTATAGCAATTTCATATAGATTAGAACTCAATAGATTTCTTACCTTGTATTTGGCTTCAGAAATGTCTAAAAGATGGGAGAACAAAGGGTGATTTTGATTTTGCTTATATTTCAATATAAAACAGTGGCTGAATTTCGAATTGCTCCTATCGAAAACAATCAGGGCAAAAAAATCAGTACTTTTGATTTTTGTTTGTAAGGGACACCTGATATGTGAAATTCTCGTTGCACCTTCAGGTACATAGGACATTGGTGTCACATTAGGCCTCTACTATTACGGTCCTCCCTCATTTGTTATTCTCCATCCAAAGAAGGTTGTTTGAAGGTTTTGTTTTTATTTTTTGTGATGGAAGGAAAAACATTTGGGGGAGCAAGGGCGAATAACTGCGCCCCCCTGTGATGCAGTTTCAGGAGTTGTGCTTATTTTTCAACAAGTGAGTGCTAATGCGGCTTTGATTGTGGTCCAAATGAAATATTGTCCAATTGGCTAATTTATGTTGAGAAAAACGTGGTGGAAAACATTTTGATTAAAAGTTCTTTCTATGCTGAAAGATTAATGATGACTTCATTTGTAAGCCTCTAGACTGTTTTTATTGTGTGGATTCTCCCCAAAACATGGGTATAGACACCATCTTTTTGCTGCTAGGCCAATTGGATGAGCAGTTATAACCCATCATAGGCTGTATAAAGTTCGTTGACCTTTTACCTTGAATATCTGACCAACGCGGCAACTAGAAGGCGGGACAATTTTTTTCGTAATTATTCATATATAGACCTAGCAGAATATACAAAGAGTCCTTTTATTATAATTTTTCAAGGTTGTATAGGACGTGTGTCATATAACGCCTCTACTACATAGAAAATGCACGTAAGCCTTCCGTAATTTACCGTTTGAAAAATCCCAAATGCCCAAATCGTGTCCGCCCCCAGCCGCCGCGCCGGTGTGAAAGTAATCATAGTCCGGCAGGTATCATTGTCCGGGCTCCATAGATGACAACGGAATAAAGCGTGAAACTAATGTTGCGTGAAGAGTCAACTGAATTGATTGCCCCATGACCATATGGCAAATATGGTCCTGACCATATTTGACTTAAAATATTTTTCCAGATTATTTATGCTCCAGGACCATATGCTCCAAGACAATATGGTCCTAGACTACATGGTCCTGGAGCATAAGTTCGAGCCAAAATCTCATAAGAACCCCCCGCCGCGAATGAGTTCTCCAGTGATGCATGCACCATGAACAAAGGAAGATTTTGTTTCATATTATATTTCGTACATAGATGCTTATGTGGTAGCATGATATAGGCCCGGGGATATAGGCCCGATTTAGCAAGGCGAATTGGAATGACGCCGCTAAGGCTTAACGGAGATTATAATTTTTATATAACGTGTGTTTCAATGAGACGATTATATACCGGTGTACATCGGTAAATAATCGTCTCATTGAAACACACGTTAAAAAGACATTTTTCTCTGATTGTTTTCAGGACTTTCCTACACGAGCTGGAATATTTTATGATAGGCACACGATGGAAGTTATATATGTGTATATATGTTGCAATATTTAGCTCGGCTTTAAATGGTCTATGGTGTGTTAGCGGTGTGCATTGAAGGGCTACGAGCTTCTGATTAGCAAATACCGATTTATAAGTCATATAATTCTCCCTACATATCCCAAGCACGACTTTGTTTGGCGCGAAATGTAGAGATTTCGCAATATATGGAGAATATCGATCGAAATCCGGCGAACACTTGGTGTTATACACAGTGTTGCTGACACTTGATCACAATTCTCCCTACTTATGATTTACGTGACGCGCCGTGAGTATTCGACACAAGCCGATAATATCTATCTACCCTGTAAGTGGCTTTCCCGTTCTTGGAGGGTTCATTAAAAAAAATCTCCATCGAGGGTGCATAAAATAGAAAAGAAGAGCATAAACCTCCCCAATCACTATGAGACAAGGCATGATAATCTACCAAGGGCTGAGTGTAGTAGCCTTGGATGTGCAGCTGTTAACAACAGCTGTCCATGCATGTTCTGGGTATCATAAATCATGCACTAAGAAACAGAGAGTGTATTTGCAAAATGCACTGGTGAATAAAAGCTATTGAACTGCGCCATGGGAAGAGGTTTATTAGCTCATAGTGAATATATTCCAATAGCTTTGTGCTTACTCTACCAGAACAAAAGTACACGGTATAACAGAAGTCATTTGTATTGTTATTCATGAACAAAACAATAGTCGCGTCCACACGTGTAGTTATTACCGGTATTAACTAAGTCCGATGGAATTAAAAAAACAAATCCACTAATCCCCCTCACGCCTATTGTACCCTATTGTAATCGTCTCCACATGCGGTCGGACATAAGTCACTTAATACCGGACCTAAATTGATCGGTTTTAGTGTTGGATATAAATTTGCCGTGTGAACGCACATCGGGTTTAACTCTATCGGACCTAACTAGGCTTATGTCCGACGATTTAATGCCGAAGAAGAGCAGGGTTAAGTCCGGTCGTAACTTTATGACCGGTGTAGAAGTAACCATTGTCCGGCGTACTCATAGTCCGGGAACAATGGTGAACAATAGGGCAATCGATTCAGTTGACTCTTTACGCAACATTAGTTTTACGCTTTATTCCGTTATCGTCTATGGAGCCCCGGACTATGGCTCCCACCGGACTATATCTGCTTTCACACCGGTATTAGTAAAGTACGTGTGGACGCGTTCTATCGGAACTAACGGTCGCATTTTCGTCTTTTCTGAAGTAAAGCACGGAAAGCAGTGGCGTTAGTCGGGGTGGGCGAAGTGGGAGACTCAGGCACCCTTTGAAAAAAAATGGGGAAAAATTTTGAAGGCAAGGGAGAAAAAAGGGGGCAAGGAAAAGGGGGGAAAGAGTAAAGAGAAGAGGAGAGCCAGGGAGAAGCCGGTGTTTTGATGTTATGATTTACAGCATGCAGAGGCTGACACCGTCTCATTTTGCGACTCAAAGAAATAAGTCAGCCGGTAAGCGAAGCGAGTACATTAAACGTTTCCCAAATCCTACATTATTGTTTCCAAAATCCTGGATACGCCACTGATTCGGGGGAAAATTAATCTTTGCCCGTCAACTGCAAGGGAGAAATCTACAGGTCCTTGCCCACACTTGACTAGAGGTCTAGTTACGCGTTTACGCCCCTGATGGAAAGCCAGCTCGGCATTCTGCATGTTTCGAATGTACAACCAAAACAGGCTTCTTCTTACCTCGTCCTCTTCGAGCAAGGTTAAGCCTGATCGGTTTAGGGTTAGCATCAAGGTGAAGATTTAATTTTCAGATTTTTGTGTTGAAATCACTTTAAGGATTATCCCTAATATCTCAAGTTACTTGGAACATGGTTTAAAAAAGTTACAAGGGGTGGAGACCTTTGGGTCAGGCCATTTTGTAACGGAGGTGTTAAAAAACAACATCACAGACGACTTTTTTCACTATAATTAATTTGGTCTTAATTTTTTTACTTTCAAATTTTCTAAGGTTTTGTTTAATATTATAGCTTGAACATTATTCTAAGGAAACCCAAAAACTATTAGAAAATATTTCTACAGAAATAGTTCTGTCACACGGTTGTTAGCATTTTGATGCACAATTGTCCATACGTGATGACAAAAAGAATGTACAAAGTGGTTTTATTCCTTAGCAGGTCAGAAATAAAAAAAAACACGATGAGGAATCGTTGACCTGCACTACGTGTGAATGAAAGTTTAAACTTAAATCAATTAGATGTATCTTCACCAAAATTGAAATTGAAAATCATGACAGACGGACACTTTTTCATCACGGACGGACATTACTTTTGTATTGGTTGTCACAGAGAAAGTAAACATTTGTCATTCCCATTCACAAACCAAAAATGAATTGATTTTGCCATTAATTACCATTTAAATGGTCATTGTGAGAGTTTGTTAACGGTGTTTAGGTTCATGTGCATGAATAAAGCAGATTTCGATAAGTAACGATGTTTTCACATGTTTCTTTCATATTTTAATCATTATTCTAACCTTCTTTGTGTGAAAGCTTATAACTCCGATGCCAGTTCCCATGGACCACATACGGTCAGCTAGTACCGGTAATAAGCTTATCGGACTTAAAGTTATGTCGGATCTAAGCGCTAATACCGTTAGATGCGCGTCCACACGACCAAATTTAAGTCCGATAGTAATACCGACAGGATTTAGATCCGATCAGTGCGCGTCCACACGGCAACTTTAAGTCCGACGTTAATACCGACCAGAGTTAGTACCGGTGTCATAAACTACAGTGCCCGTGTGACTGAGTGTCCTACCACCCATCTGTCTATTGTGTTCTCCATTGAGTGTTATATGCATCATTTGTTTCAGCACTGTACCGAAATGATCTCGTTTACAAGGTCACGGTTTATTCCGTACATGTTGCTATGGTAGCAAGGACACTCTCTCATGTGGGACACTCAATTTCTTTACACCGGTATTAAGTGACTTAAGTCCGACCGTGTGGACACGACTAATTAGTATTGTGTAATAGTCCAAAAGATTTTCCCTAAGCTTTGAACCACTTTGTTATAAAGGTTTTCCAGGTCAAATATCCATGGTATCAGAGCAATTGTAATTTTTGGAAATTCAAATGTCAATAGGGAATTCAAATGTCAAAACAATAGAAAAGGACAGAACAAATGTCCACTTGAAAAGATCAAAATCACAACAGGTAAATCAAATGTCAATAGTGAAGTCAAAAAAAAAAAAAAAAAAAAAAAAAAAGAATGTACAAAGTGGTTTTATTCCTTAGCAGGTCAGAAATTAAAAAAAAAACACGATGAGGAATCGTTGACCTGCACTACGTGTGAATGAAAGTTTAAACTTAAATCAATTAGATGTATCTTCACCAAAATTGAAATTGAAAATCATGACAGACGGACACTTTTTCATCACGGACGGACATTACTTTTGTATTGGTTGTCACAGAGAAAGTATCATTTTCACCAAAATGAATTGATTTTGCCATTAATTACCATTTAAATGGTCATTGTGAGAGTTTGTTAACGGTGTTTAGGTTCATGTGCATGAATAAAGCAGATTTCGATAAGTAACGATGTTTTCACATGTTTCTTTCATATTTTAATCATTATTCTAACCTTCTTTGTGTGAAAGCTTATAACTCCGATGCCAGTTCCCATGGACCACATACGGTCAGCTAGTACCGGTAATAAGCTTATCGGACTTAAAGTTATGTCGGATCTAAGCGCTAATACCGTTAGATGCGCGTCCACACGACCAAATTTAAGTCCGATAGTAATACCGACAGGATTTAGATCCGATCAGTGCGCGTCCACACGGCAACTTTAAGTCCGACGTTAATACCGACCAGAGTTAGTACCGGTGTCATAAACTACAGTGCCCGTGTGACTGAGTGTCCTACCACCCATCTGTCTATTGTGTTCTCCATCTCCATTGAGTGTTATATGCATCATTTGTTTCAGCACTGTACCGAAATGATCTCGTTTACAAGGTCACGGTTTATTCCGTACATGTTGCTATGGTAGCAAGGACACTCTCTCATGTGGGACACTCAATTTCTTTACACCGGTATTAAGTGACTTAAGTCCGACCGTGTGGACACGACTAATTAGTATTGTGTAATAGTCCAAAAGATTTTCCCTAAGCTTTGAACCACTTTGTTATAAAGGTTTTCCAGGTCAAATATCCCTGGTATCAGAGCAATTGTAATTTTTGGAAATTCAAATGTCAATAGGGAATTCAAATGTCAAAACGATAGAAAAGGACAGAACAAATGTCCACTTGAAAAGATCAAAATCACAACAGGTAAATCAAATGTCAATAGTGAAGTCAAATGTTCAGACAATGGAAATCGTTATGTAATCCTGTGCTCATCAGTGCATGCCCTTTCATTTGGGTAATTCAAACGTTACATAGGCAATTAAAATGTGACGCATTTGGGGGGGGGGGGGGACTGAACTGAACATGCTGAATTTAAGTTATACACGGTATCCTGTGGCACTGTTATACTGTGCATAAATGTTTGCTGCATGAAACGAAAAATCCGATTTAAATTTTTAATTAACCATTATTTTTAGGTGACGGTCTTTATTTTGTAGATGACTTATTTTAATTACTACAACGGGCAGAAAAAATATGTTCGTAAATCAGAGTCCGAGTCAGCCTTTTACAAATTAGCTTACAGAAACATAGTTATTATCATCTTAAACGAGTCAATTTTTGATTGTATAGATTTTATCCGCGTCAAGAAAATGGAAGAGAGTGAAGCACTTTTTAATGGAAAGACTATACTAACGGTGAATCAAGAAAAAAATTGTGTTGCAAGGATATAAATTATTTTGAATAATGCAATCACTATACCATAGATTTAGTGTTTTTTTTTTTATAAAAGCACGTCTAATATACTACCAAATGGTTGAACAAAATGAAAATAAAATCATTAAATAAATAAGCCCAGAATTTGGACCACGATTGTGTAGGCACACCCCTGTTTTTTCCGCCACCTACGGGATTTACATCACATTAAGCAGCTTGTGTGTTGTGAGAAGTCCAATATGAATGCATAATGCTATGTTCAACTATGCTACTTTTCTTGAATCATTTCCACTAACGGATTAAGTCAATGGAATTTATTCACCAATTGCAACTGATATTACATATCCAAACACCATTTCACCTGTTGCAGAGCAATTCATTTTTTTTTTTCAATTCACTTTCACTTCAATTTATTGATTCAGCATAACTAATCGTACTTGACAGAATGATAATGCAGTATCTTAAATTCCCATAATACATAAGTATATATTGCAAACTGTGCGAAATGAGCATTATGAGGGATGATATGCTCGGACCAGTAATGGACAACCCTATAGTGCTTATATATATTGCTGGCCCTGTAAACCATACAAGTAAAATAAAACTCAATATTACAATCATGACACAAGGGGGAGGATATAAATATTACATAGGTACATATCAACATACAAAGAACAACACAAAACAACAATATATCTAAGCTAAATAAAACACTTAACGGAATAAAGGATACGGAAATGGACAAGGACGGACTTTTCAGCATGTCTTGCTGAGGTAGTGTAATAATACGCTCAATTGAGGAAGCAGAGTTAGAAGAGGTAAAGGTGAAGAAACAAGTAAGGAGTATAGATAGAACTGCAATGAAGAATAAAGTGAGAGAGAAATACACCTGGGGAAATATTAAATTTACTGGTTGATGAAATGTTTACTGATACTGACATAAAGTGCTTTTCCAGAGGGAATTTTGGGAGGGGGGAATGAAAAGTTCTGTGGCGGCTTGTCGTGTTATAGCTGTGGATTTGTCCTATTAGTGATAAAGTAAAATTGCTGAAAGTTTCGGAGGTAAACGATTGATGTGATAGTCAAAACATGAAGAGCACTGTTTGAAGTTTGGTTAAGCTGTTGCTAATTAAGTGTTTTCCAGTTGAGTGAAATAATGGCACAGTATTGGATTTTCTATGGGGTGAGTTTGGGGATAGTTCGAAGTGGCCCATTTCTGGGTGATGTTTCGTTTTAGATGATCGTGATGATAGTTGGAGCCCAAAATGATATTACAGGAACTAATGTAAATGGGAGAACTATTGTTGTCAAGTGATTTTAAGGTGTGGTCTGAAGGTGGTGTTTAACTCTGTCGATTGTACCAATTGCGTGAGTCGCTTTTGTAGTGAACAGAGTTGCGTGTTTCATTACCATGAGTTTACGTCAATTGTGTGGGATGCACAAGAAATTTGGTTGTGAGTGTCCTGGGAGATTGTCTGGTTAGCTTATTGTTACTGTTTTGAGAGTTGATTATGTTTTGTGTGTAGAAGAAAAGCATGTATTAGTTTTTGAAACATGGAGAGAAAGTTTGTTGTTGGCTCAACCAGTCAGTGATTTTTGGCGAGTTTCGTGATTCATGCTGTTAAAGTGCATTAATTTTAGGGTTTGAGAGAAAAATGTTTGTGTCATCTGCAAATAAGATTAGTTTTAGTGTTTTAGAGATGTTAGTGTATGTCAATCATGTAAATGAATTAACCGTAGGGTTCCAAGGATTGAGCCTTGGGGACGCCAATGTGATAGGTTTGATGAATGATGCGGTGGAGTGTACTTAAACTGATTGTGAGCGGTTGGTTAGGTACCGTCCTGAGCCACTCCAAGGCTACTCCACGAACACCGTATATAAAGCCTTGTGAAAATGTGTGGTCAACTGTGTCGAAAGCCTTGGAGAGCTCCAGGAATACTCCCATGGTGTGGAGTTTATTTTTTAAGTGCAAGGTTGAGTTGGTTGTTAGTTCAGGAGTGCCATGTTAAGTTGATCGTTTTGGGGCCTAAAACCGTATGGTTCATCGACAAGAATGTTGTGTTATTGAAGAAGTAGACAGAGTGTGTACATGATTTTTCAAGTAGTCTTGAAAAAGATGAGGAACAGAATAGTCCTGTATTTGCAATTTTATATGTGGCATCTTTGTTTTTATAAATTAGAGATGACTTGGCTGATTTGCGTTTGGTCGGAATTTCCGGTGAGAAGGATTGGTTAAAGAATGTGCATCATAGGCGATATGATGTTATCATATGATTTGTTAGCAACCCAGGATCTATCTTATCGGTGCCTGCACTTTTACCAGGTTTAGTAGGTGGCGAAGTTTGTGCATTCATCTACAGTGGATGGATTCAGGAAAATGAGGGGAATGTTTTTTGTAAGGTGTTTATTAAATGGGGTATTGAGGAGGGGAATATGCTAGCAAGTTTTTGCCCAGGTGAGTGAAGTGATCGTTGAATGCGTAAGCTATATCAGCGGGTCAGCTCTCTGCTTATTATTTTGAGTGAAATGTTAGGGATTTGATTAGTGGATACCTTCCTGCACCTTAGAATGTTGTGGAGGAATGTCCAGGTTTTGGTAAGATCAGTTTGTAAGTTTTGAATTGTCTGTGTTTGTGTTTTTTCCCCTTGGCAATACGAATAGTGGTGAGTTAATTTGGTTTTGTATTGTTGGTAGTGTTGTTTGGTGCTGGTGTTGTTTCTTAGGTATGTTTTGTAGGAGGCCGTGCTGTGTTGTTGACTGGAATTGCTGTTGTCATCCAGGGCTGATTGTGGTTACTGATGTTTTCTGGTATTCTTTTGAAAGGGCGAATGATAAGTTGTAAGGGTGGTATAAGTTGTGACGAGTTGCTGTACGCTATGTTAGGGTCATTTTCTGTTAGAGATATGTTCCCACGATTCAGTGTTGAGTGTACGGTTAAATGTGCGAAGGTTGTGATCTCTGTAGTCACGTTTAGTGATTGTTGTTTTTTTTAGATGCTTATGCTTAAGAGATGTAATGAGGAATTATTGGGAAGTGATCTGTCGTGTCTGTGACAAATATCCCGGGTGTGGAGTCTGTGTCAGTGGGTGGTGATAATGTTATCAATGGTGGGCGTGTTAGGCCCTTAATTCTTGTTGGTATGTTAATTTTGGGCATGTAGGGTTGCAAGTGAGGTGTTAACTAAGTCATTAAGGTGTGGATGAGTGGAATAATTAAGAAGATTGCTTTAAAGTCACGGACATATAGACATCGTGGTTAGTTTTATTAGTTCAGTGAGAAGCTGCTCGAAGCTATTGTGTAAAATGTTGGATTGTGAGTTCATGCAGTATGATAAGTAACTCTGACAGTTATGTGTTATAGGATCTATTGTGGGTGTTAAGGTGAGATCGATGAAAAGTGAGTCAAATTCTGGTCCTGGGTTGGGTCGATGATTTTGTATGAGAGGTGCTTTTTTATGTTAAAGACAAAACTCACCTTGCTCTGCCAGTGATGCTGGTCATGATGCTTGTCATATTACATGAGCTTGGCCATATACTAAACATGGTGTGAAATAACTCAGCCCAAATCGATGTCCTTCATATAGAAAATAACAACTTTGTGATAAAATTCTGGATCCTGAATTTTGTTATAACAGTATCTAAGGCAATGTAATACTGTGCATAAGTGTTAACTGCATCAAAACGCGAAATGAGATTCAGCTCTAACTTTGGATTGAGCATTTTAGTTAACTATCTTTAGTTTAGATGAACTATTTTAAATTACTATACAAATACTTATATTTTTAAATCTGTGAGTCAGCCTTTAAGTGTTATACCAGTACAGGCGTGTCCAACCTTTTTGACACAGGGGGTGGGGGTTTGAGGCGGCATTGGCTGAATCCCAAACTACTGGCAAATATCCGGGGTCTCAAGTTTGGTGTGGATAGGAATGTGCCTCCGAGAGTCAGGAAGTAAGACCCATATTATGCCCCCCCCCATTTTTAGCAGAAAAGGGACCTATGCCTTGGTTAAAGCTATAGGCCTACCATGCAGAGATGAGATTTGGGACCAAACTTTAACACAAATTTGCCAATTCTTTCTAGAATTCGAGCACACCACCCCCACATGGGAGGGTTAGGGGTGTGGGGTGGGGTTGTGTGTGTGTATTGTGTTATTTGGGTATGGTTCTTTGGTTATACAAAGTGTGAGATATTTGACATCTTATTTTAAAACTCTCTTATGCGAGATATTTAGGCACTTTATTTTTTTGGGAAATACCTCGCGGGGCGCATGCAAGCTCTTAGCGGCCGGCAAATGGCCCACCGGTGGACACCCCTGGTGTACACTGTTATACATACTATCCTAGAAATGACTGCCGTGGCTACTTACTCAAGAACATCAATGTCAAGGTTACCAAGAAGAAATAGTAGTAATACAAGACATTCTCATTGATGAGTCTGAAGATGGTAGATTGAAAGAATCTCTGCCAACTGTATGAATGATAATCAAGAAACAATTTCATTATAGAATCATTTAGTCATTCTTGTTGCATTCAACGGCATGCATTGCTGATATAATCATCAAATAACGTATGAGAAAAATTGCCTTAAAAGTTACAGAAAATCTTCACAAAATGACATGTAGTGATGTCAATCACATACACGAAACAGCTGATTGTGTTACACACCAGTACGGAATAAACAAAGGTCAAAACACTGACCTTACACATGGATAGCGGGCTGCCGCCCAAGTTGAATGGTCGCCAAGTGAAACAACAGGAGTTGATTTTCACCTTAGCAATATGGCGGGAAACAGCATACACCTGCTGGTGCACATATTCCACATATGTTCGTATTGTTATACAAAAGTCCTGTAACTTTGACAGGGTAGACATAGTTTACCTCCAATATTGCTAAGTGAAAGCAACTCCTGTTGTTCAACGGCGACTTAGACCCGCTATCCTGTGTAGAGATCAGTGCGTACATAATGAACAGTTTTGAGGTCAAACTGTACAGGTTCATGGTGCATAATATCACCCTTAAAATCTGGGGACAGTTTGACAGGAAGCTTTTGCTCTCAGTCGGATGGAATTGACAAATTCAAAATTTTCCTGTCAAAGAAATTGATCTATACAGAAGACTGGCTGCATTATATTTGGGAAAACATCTCACAGTCACGGACTTATGTGTTATAAACGTATACACAATTGCCACACGGAGAGAGATAAGTGGAACATTAGCAATGGTGCCTTGCGTTTATCCCAAAAATCACCTTTGGTATCACGTTCAGATGTCAATGTGCCCTATACAAATGGGCAATGCCAGTGTGTGGGTTGGTTGTTTCCTTTCTTTCTTCTACCTGTGTTGTGGGGCAGTGGCAGTATCGAGGCAGTCGATCAGAGGGGGCAAATTTAAGTCGTCCTGCCAGAGGGGGCAAATGCGTAAGTCGTCCTGGTGATTTGCTTCAATTAAGTTGAATGATGAAATTGTGCGCAGCATGAGAAAATCGCAGAATTTACTTTATTTGACCACAATTTAGGCTGAAATTGGTCGAAATTCCCCGAAAAAAGAGGGACGAAAATGCATATTTTGGTCCATATTGTCCGGCTTTTCAGCCCGAGGGGGCACCTTGCCCCCCCCCCCCGCCCGGACGCCACTGGTTGTGGGTGGGTGTGTTTTGATGGTTTTATTTTGCTGGGTGCATTTTTTACAGCAATTAATACCATATATTTCGACTGACAGGTAGTGAGAGAGAGAGAAAAAAAATGGCAGGTTAATGTTTACAGGGTGTTCTCTGAAAGAATTACACCCGAATATTGGTGAACCATAACTTCAAAGTGAGTACCACATTTGATAAATTTAAAAAGAATCCTAAAACACAATTATTTTTTCAATATTTATGTAAACAGCACTTGATTCGGTTTGAGTTCATTTTGAAGAAATAACGATTATGACACATGTCAATGAGGCAATTTTTCCAAGTTTTGTAATAAAGTGATTCTGACAGAAAAGGCGAGAACTAATCAAACTTCTTTCATTTTCTTTTTCATTTATTTCTTTAAAACAAAAAAATAAGAATGATATTTTGCACCAGGTTCACAATAATATTGACCAACATACACTACCAAAAGAAATTTACATCTTTCTTGTTCACTTAAAAAATTGAAGAAAACTGAAGAAATCTAGTGACATCTTCAGTCTTTTGACACAATTAATGTTAATAACATGGCTGTCGCCAATCAAGCAAATTCTTTTTCATTTTAAATTATATCATCAGGCAGCTTTCTAGAAAAGCTATGTTTTGAAATGAATATTGAAAAAACGAAGTACAGTTGATATTCAACTAGCGTTGCGATTATAAAAATCTAAGACAGTTTCAACCACCAAATGTTCACCTTTTTCTGTTTGCTAAAGAATGGATCAGATGTGTAGATTTTCCGTTTTGATAAAATGCATTCAAGATTTTGTATACCAGCATGCCAACAATGCAAGTATTGTGCACTTGTTACGTCTGCAACTTTGTCTTGGATTTTAGACATGACTTCGTCTGATGACTGCAGTGTTCTGTAAAGTTCCGGCGGTTTTTCTCCGCTTCCACAGCGACTCTGTTCAAATTTTTGACTTGTACCCGTTTTTACGGTATTTCTTAACATTGTTCAAGATTGTCTTCTGGCAACTCGAGGGATTCTGTTGACTAGTAATTTTTAAAGGTCACTTTCGTTATTTATGCAGCACCGTTCTGTTTATTCATTGATCACTAGATTCTCCTTGAGAAAAGCTTATTCTCAATTTTTAACGAATCCGTCTTGTGCGGTTTTGTGTTATGAGCAATTGCTTGTTTCCTCCCACGGTCCCCGAGGGCCTACTGGCAAAATACAAAATTGCGATTTCTTACAGATGCGACCGAAATTTGCACGTAAGATATTGGGCACCCATGAATTTTACTAAGGCCAAACACGGTTCAGATGATATAAAATCTCACATTTTTAAGTAAGTCGGGGGGACTAGGTTGTGGATCATGAAATGCCCCTTTAATTCCTAGCCTGAACCAGCCATAGTAATGTTATGACCAGTTTGGTTATCTGAAACCCAAAGCCCTTTGTATTTGGGGGCCCCCCCCGCCCCAAAACAAATTGTTGACCAGCATCTTGTCCTCTTGCCAGTACTTCAATATAACACGAGGATAATTGAAAATATGGGAATTTGGAATTTGCACTCAAATCATTGCCTGTATTATTTTTAAAGTAGAAATCCACCATCTTATTGGAATAAGATTCTAATTTGAATAAAAACTATTGTGAATAATCTTATGGGTTCATTTATCCCCTGTTGTATTCTTAAAAAAACATCTCAAATTCATCTATGCAGTTGCCACCCTAGTTCAACTAACATATTCACATTTTAATTGGTGTTTGTTTTTTCTAATAAAGAGGATCCTTGAAATTTTAAAAATACTTAGTTCTCCAGGTGAAAGATTGTATATATTATTAATCTTTCCTTGAGATGGCCAGGACGTTGGCTGTTGAAAAACAAAAAAAACATGTGAGCTTGGCCGGATTCGAACGGGCGACCTTCGTTATACATGCACGAGCTCTAACGACTGAGTATCAAAGCAGGGTCGTAGAGAACGATCGATATCACTTATAGATGATATTCTATAGTTTGTAACGACCCTGATGAAGCTCAGTCGGTTTGAGCGTAAGTGCATGTAATACGAAGGTCGCCGGTTCGATCCGGACAAGCGCCACATGGGGGTTTTTTTTCAACACCATCGGGCGCTGGCCCCATCTCCAGGGGAAAGATTAATCAATATATACATAGATGCTCATCTATTGGTATTACATGTTTTGTTTTTCTGTGGGTTTGTTATGTAATTGTCACGGTAATTGTTATTACTATAATAAAACAGAACAAAATGGCATTGAACTCACAAAATATTAAACAAGGCCGGTTCGTTGGGGAATGAAAAGAAAGACAGCTAAAGCCTGCAAATACTTGGCAAACCATCTCAAGTTACATGACTGAATGTATTATAAACTTAAACATAATTGCCAGCACGGAGAGAGTTAAAGACAATGGTTTGGATGAAATAATATATCAGGTTTTTTAGGTAACTTGGGGAGTTCGAAGCTGTGGATAAACCAAATGCTCTTTAACAATAAAATTTACATAACCCATCAGTATGTCTGATCATGTTCCATGAAGGCTCCTGCAATGCACTCATACCTGCCTTTTACCATGCAAGTTTAGCCCCATTTAAAGGGACAGACAGGGCTGGAAATATGCCAAATATCCCGGGAATACAATCCAAAATTGTTCCTTCAAATAGTACCAAAAATGTCCATCAATTCTTATGTATTTCTTTATGTAAGGGAACAAAAAATTCCCTCAAATATAAACTGTTCCTAGTATGTCATTCCCAAATTGCCCACTTGTTCTAGGCGTGGGCAGAAAGAAATTTGGGAGGATGCATCGGAGAACCTCATTTTTGTGACTAAGCCGACTTTGGTCCCAATGCATACAGCAGACCAAGTATGACTTGACCATCACTGCACGGAAAAGAAAAGCTTGACAACATTTTAACGAAAGTGTATACCACATCCACAAAGTACGGACCCCAAGTGACCCCTTGAATGATTTTTGGAGCTCCTGATCTGTGAACCCCACATAAACCTCTTTGTCTCAATTTATAGTATGCCCAAGTATGAATTTGATCCACCACTGCACTTAAAAATAGACAACAATTTTTACAAAAAAATGTTACATAAGTTTGACACCACACCACACTGACAAACACACAAATTTATGCCGCCATCAGGTTCTTTCCGATTTCACTGGATGTATCCTGGGGCCTGGAATGTGGATCACATAGGTGCCTGGCCACCACTTATGTTACCAATTATCATAATACAGGGTCTACAGATATTATAGATGCAAGCTGGTTGAGCAATGCTATGGAAAAAGCATAAGGACATTCGCAGACGGTGCCATGGGCCGAATCCTAGATGACAGCAATCTTACAGCTGGTGAACACTCACCTGTAAAGGCACTATCAGTGATTTGCTAAATCCGAAAATAAAAAAAAAAATCACTTCCAAACATATTTTTGCAAATTATAGCAAAAGTATAGCTATGTTAAGATACCCTACAAGTTTCTAGACTGAAAGCAAACTAATAAGGACAGAATAGGATTATTTTAGGCTTAATCTTCCGTACGGACACTTAATATAACACGTAACTGAATGTAGATCCATATCTTTGAAACCTGCTGTTTTCACCCTTTTTCTGTCAATATTTCAGTTGATTTTGAAAAAAATGTCTGATAATTCGCAGGCTTAGCCTTCATTTTCAAGCTAATTTCAAAATTTCAAAATTTGGCCTCTTAGACGAGTGAACCACTGAGAGTGTCTTTAAACTTCCATTGGGACCATAGGTTGAGTTGACGGTTGGCCTAACCGTCACCCTCATCGATTTTCTAAGGAAATTGGATGAGTGGAGGGTGGAGCTGTTACCTGGTAGATAGAATGGAAAAAAGAAGATCTACCTACAGGGTTTGTCAGGCTCGGAGAGCTTGGCGGCATCCAGCACATGCTGCCTGTATGGGGAATCGTTGCCAAAGGCTAGGCCCACCCCCGAAAAACTGTTGGGAATGGACGTCAGGAAGGGCATCGGTCAATTATCTTTTGGTCCAACAAATCCTCACACAGCGGTTTGCTGAGTGTGAGGTGATCCGGCCACCCCGTGACGGGGACAGAACCGGATTTAAAACTTTGGTTTTAACTTGAAAACTAAAAGAGGTTACATTTGTTTACATGTACATTGATTCTTAATTAAATTGTGTGTTCTGATGAATTGCAGCCAGTAAAAACACATACAGGCAACTTTCAAAAGAGTACAAAAGAGTAAAAGAACTTATCCACAACAAGCGATCATGTTTTCAAATAAGCAACATCTGGTATCATGTCATGTCTAAAAAGATATCGATGGAAAAAAAAATTGATGAAACAACATATTAAATGATTGGAGCGGTGAGGATCTGAAAAGAAATTCAAATTTCAAGGGAGAAAACAGAAATACACAAGGGCCTACAATTTATGACTTTCATTGAAATCACCTTTTCAAATGATTTGGCATTGAGTTAAAGGTACTATCAGTGATTTGCTTATCAGACAATCGAAAAAAAATAATCAAAATCAGATTTTTTACAGGTCTGTATAAGTATAAAGTGTAGGCATCCTAACATACCCTGCAAGTTGTAAGACCAAAAGCAGCTAAAAAGGACAAAATCGGATATTGTAGTCTTAATGTCTGTACGGAAACTTACTACAACAAGCATTTGTATGGGGGATTCATTCATTAACTTGGAATATTGTGTTTTTTCCTTTTCTAGCATTTTTCCGTGAGGGAAAATACTTATGAGAATCTAGAGACTTTCACTCACTTTTAAGCTGTCCTGCAAATTTCAATATTTGGACCACTTTCGGGTGGAATCACTGTGATAGTGTCTTTAAGCGGAAATCTACATCATGATGATACAGAAAATTAAATGAATAGTGGTCAGGTATGAGCAAGGGTTCAATCCTATAACGTTTACACTCTCAATTACCGTTTTTAAAGGTGGATCATGACTGTGTGGGTGCCCCAATCGACAACCTTGTCTCTCACTTTTTTTTTTCCCTTCCATTTTTTTAAAAAAATTTTGGTATCAGAAGGAAGTTAATATTTTTCCCATTACCCCAGGAAATGTTTCCTTTTGAGGTGTAAAAAAAAAAACCAACATGTCTCTAATGTGAATACCCAATTTACTAACACACTGTTCTATGGGCCAATTTGTACCATTTTTGTTCTACAGGTGAGTACACTATAAAAAATCTACATTCGAAAAAGAATTTTCTCAAAAGTTGAACGTTATTTTTGCTTGAATGTTTGCTTGGTTGTTAACAGGGATATAAAAAAGGCTTATCAGAAGTACTTTTCATTGGTTTTGTTGTCCTTCCGAATCTTTGGTTCAACAAACTAATTCAATTTTGCGGAGAGGAGAGGAGACCTAAAAAAATTCGGTTTTGCCGTTTTAGCCATACCAATATGCGGAGCCGACGGTAACCACATTATAGCCAAGACAATTAGCTACAATGCACACATGCAATTCAGTGAATATCGATTTCTTCTCGACAAAAACCATATCAGTTTGAATAAAAACGGCCTATTGTGTAACCCTCATATAGTACATAGATCTTCAACAAAATTCAATTTTGATTAACGATTGTCAATCATAAAGAGTCAGTTATTAAAAATCACTCCATATCAAGTTTCATTTCATGAACATAATGCAACTGCTCAGAGATTTTTGTTTTCATCTCTAAGGTAATATTTTTGCACAAATACGGTATATCACCTGTTCCTAAATTGCGAGAAGAAACTAAAGTTCAGTTTCTGTAAATTAAAACTTAACAGTTTTATATTGCAGCTTAACGCAGCAAAATAGGCATAACTTCTTCCTCCAAGTGGAAATGACACCAAATAAATGTTTTCCAAAGCATTGTTTATCCCCCTTTGTAACCAAAGCAAACATTGAGCCCAAAATATTTTAAACTATTTACAGATTTTTTCTGGGATGTAGGGTTTTTGGTATCACACGTGTATATCCAATGGTGGACGATTTGAATTCCCAAATTTGTATATCTATATGTTTTTGTGATATGCTTTTCATGTGATGGGAAAACATCATAAAAATTGGACCATGATCGGGTCACTCACCGTTAATGATCCAATTTTACGTACACTATTAGTTCCTGGACCTATAAACATTGGTCAAAATTAATGTTATAGGACACCACTTCTCAAGCCCAAAAAATTCAGGGCTTCACCAAAAAACCCTTACAACAAGTCAAGTGCCACCATCCAAGTAGAAAAAATGGGACTCCCAAATTAAGAATGTCCAACAAAATGGTGGTTGGTAGTTCTTTTGGTTTGTTTCTTTATAGGTTAAATATCAGCAACAAAAGTACAAAAACAATGGCAAATGATGTTCCAATATCACTTACCCCAATAGAATCTCAATGTAGGTGGCGAATCATGGTCAAAATCCAGGCAAGCAAAATATGCTAGCTAAGAACTTGAAAATATAACAGAATAAGCCTGTGCCTATATGAGGTTACAACATGCAAAGCATCAAATTTCCACAGTTTATTATTGCAGAATAATGGTAGGGGTAAAGTCCACCAACTATTCACATTGATTGAAAATGGCTGCTGTGAAGAATCCATAGTAAAATGTTTATGCAAAAATAAAGGTCCAGCATAAGTGCTGAATAGGTCTAAGAATTACCAATGGAGAAAATTGTGCCATTTTCCAACCTTTTTTTTTGGGTAGGTTATAATCTTAGCACAAAACTTTATGTAAAATATCAAGTTATTCTAAAAACCAATACCCATTCTAGTTACAGGTAAGGTTAAGCTCTTTACAGGCATGTTGGTAAATCATCAGTCAAAGGGGAGATTCCACAGATCAGTCAGAGCATTATAAAACCTATTTGATTGGATTAAAAAAATATTTATGACATTATTTTGCAGCTGTCAAAATTGTGTGTTAGAAAACTGTTTACGATCAAGCTTTTATTTTATTTATTTTAACAAGCAATTTCAAAAAAGATTTTCTACTGGCGAGCGTGCTTGGCAATTGCACCGGATTTTGACCCCAAGATCAAAATTTTAGCATGCTCACGAGCAGAAATCGCTCGCTGCGACTGCTAGTATTGAGGGGCTAAAGCGGACTGGGGACTATGCTTGTTCTTAAAAAAAAGCGGGACTAGCTGTGAGGTTCGACTTCAGTGATTATCAAATTCAACAATAATCCCTTCTAGTCCCAACTATGGTATCAAATTTAATATGCCAATAACCCTGTAAACTGCCCTAGAAATTCTACCTAATTTCTCCATTAGGTCATTCCACTCAAATACCCAACATTTTATTAATCTGATTGCTAATTTCATTCTTTTAAAATTAATTTTGTTCAACATATAGGTAAAATCGATGATTATGCTTACACTGTCGTCTCTTGCTGGGCCAGCCCACTTGCTTTCATTCACATCACAACTTTGGTCTGCCCGAACTTCTCATTTACATTTTAGTTTCAATTTGCCTACTTTCATACATTTTCACATTAAGTTTGCCTTAACTGTTCAGTCATGTCACATAGGTCTTCAACCACTGGTTCATCAGCTTGATCAAGCACACCATACTCCAGGGGTGGATTTCACCAAGGGGTGGGATTTACGATGCGTCAAGACTTTTTTGACGCATCGAACCCATCTAATTGAAATCATCGTAAGTAAGGGGATTTCTAACATAACGATCGTTTGCTTATGATGGGTCATAACGGATGGTTGAAACTTTGTATAATCCACCCCTGATCTTGTGTGTACAAGTACTGTACCACTTTCACCAAATGACTTTGATTTCCAGCCCTCTCACGTCTCTCGACCTGTAGTTCCTGAGTTTCCCAGTGAAATGGCTCCAATTTCAGGTCAAGTGTCTCCTCCCAAAAGCCAAGCCATGAATAGTCCCTACTCAACAATGATATCAATGACTTCCACCATTACATGTCTACAAGTATCTCTTTTAGAATGTGGAAATTTCAGAAGCCTGGTAATATTGAGTCATCTGGTAACCAGCGCCTGCAATGGACTATTGAATGCTTTTCCCCTGATGGTGTTTATGCCTGTTCTGGACTCATTTCAGCCTAGTAATAACAATTTACAGTGGTACTGAGACATTCATACAAAGAATCATGCACCCGTCTTTAGTTTACAACAGTACATAACATTTTAGTACCCCACCCCGGGCCACCCACATTTTAATGAAAATGTGCATAATGAATAAATAATATCACACCTGTCATACACAGTCAAAACAAAATAACAAAAACGACCAGATACGGCAGTATGGACAGATTGCAGCACCCACACGCCAGGACAGACCCATGGGTGACCCCTCCCCGGTGGTCTCAATGATCATTGTGTAGAGGGGGCTTGTGCCTCCGCACATATGATTAAGTTTTGGCTTCAATAGCCCATCCAGAAAAAATAGCAAAAGTTGCATTTTGTTGTTCTTGTTGACCCTTATACATTTAGACAGCGAATGAGAGGACAGAGGGAGGGAAACACCCACCAGGACCTGATTAAATACATGGTAGTAGAGGCGTGGTGTCTCCTATGGAACGCTCATTGTGCAATAATTCAAAAATTGTGGATTTCAACCAAAATCAAGTTTTTCCAACTTGATTAATCCCCCAAGTTTTGTGAGCTTAATTCGAAAAACTTTGATTGCGAAGTGGAAATCAACGTTTTTTTTGCTTTGATAATCCAGATTTTTCAAAAGTTGGACATTGGGCATTGAAAAAATCTTGGGATATCAATTGATAATCCAAGCTTTTTCAGCCATTTTTAAAATCTTGGAGTATCAAATAGAAAAAAAACCCTGAATTTTGGTCGAAAATCCAAAGATTTTTGTATGGACATGAGCAGTCCAACACCTTCCTGCAGTATGCACAGATTTGGTTTAAAGGTGCGTGACAAGAGAGAGTTTGAGGATTCTAAAGTCAGGTCCGGTTTCCTTTTGAAGCATGCTATGGTGTTGTCGGTGGGTAACCATAACTACCTGTCACACGGCCTAGTTTGCGGCGCTAAAAACTGTCACCCGTATTATCGGATTTTCTAAGGAAATCTAATGAGTAGGGAGCTGGTACCATGGTCAATGTAAAGACGATCGACCTACAAGGGCATCAGATGGCGAGCTAATGGTGGCCATCCAGCAAATGCTGCCTTGCATGGTGTGCGTTGTTGCCCAAAGGCTAGGCCCACCGCCAAAAAATGTGGATTGACGTCAGGAAGGGCATCCGGCAAATGTTTTGACTACAGATAAATCCTCAGTATTGTGAGTGTGAGGTGGTATCCAGCCACCCCATTAGGTGGGGGACAAAACTTTGGTTTAAACTAACATATATTAATGTGACAATAGACGATTCATATAGCAAGATCCACTCAGTAGATTTTTTACTCATATATGGGCCAGAGGAACAGTCTTAAACGTGACAACAAAGAGGGATGGTTTTGATTGCTTTTTTTAATCAAAAAAATAGGCGAATTTTCATTTTTTTTTGCTCCAAAGAATTATGGGGCAAAAATATGACTTTTTTGTGCAATGTTGACAGAGATCTTCAATCCATACTCGCATTGTTGACAAAATATTCCGATTATATTAGACCCTAGACAAAATACAACAGGGACAGCAAATCTTGTCATTATATTTTCTTTTAAAAACAATAAACAAAGACAAAAATATATTAAAATAACTCTAAACCAAAATAGATAACATGTAATAAACTAAATGGAATACACATGAATGATGTATTGTACTTGGAAAGGCGGCTTCTCGTGATCCACGACTTGCCTCAATCAGTCCACGGTTTTTGTTATATCATCCAAACCGCTAGCCTAGTATTCCATGTGTGCTATATGATGCGCAAATATGGGCGCTCTGCAGAAATTTGCCAATTGTACTTAGGGACAAAAAATTTGATCACAGTGGCCTATGGGACAATGGGATATAACATTTACTCATAAAACCAAAACACATAGATCGAATCAACGAAAGTTTGGAAGGTAAAGTAGTTAAACTTTCTCAAGGAATCTAGGGAACCACATAAAAGAATCACAAAATGCACCTTGCAAAGTAAATGAAAGTTTTAAACAAAGTAAAAAAAAAAAAATTGAAAATAAGATAGTAATACACACAGCTGCTTGAAACTGTAAAAATCAGGAAAATTACACAAAAGAAATCTTGGCCATATAAGACCGACAAAGAGGTCATGATTCAAGTTATTTAGCACCCCCTATTGACCCATCTCCGAGATCTTGTAAAATAAGAAAAAATCAGGTTTGCACATATAAATTTTTTTGCAATTTGCGCATGGGATGTATCTAGGTAATGATGATATAAAACTAAGCATCAAAATTGTGTCGCTATGTAATTATTGGTTTTATTTTGTTTTGCCATAAGAAAGGGAACTTTCAAACAGCTGTGTGCAAGCATTTAGATACCGATCTGAGTTAAAACCTCAAAAGCAGATGAATATTGACCCAATTATGTCAGGCAGTGGTAAATCTGGAATGTTTTATTTTCCAAAGGTGAAGGTGTGGGTAATAATTTGTCTTCTGCTATTCAGTTTAGAGGAATTACTATTGAAATCAAATTGGCCACTTCTTAGGTGCGATCTTTGACCTAATTTTACTTCAGTCTAAATAAATTTCAGAGTGGGTTGAATCTTGACGAGTAGTTTTATAATTTTCAAAAGGTAAAGGTAAATTCATGGGTGAATCTTTCTCAAATTTACAAGCATTACATGAACCACATGGCGACTTGAGGTCAAGTGCTGACGGAATATGCTCCGTTTTTGGTTACCGTAGTGGTGAATCTTGAAGCAGGGGTGTTGAATTCCCCAGGGGTGAATCACAGGCAAACTGGATCTGGCTTTCCCCCAACATTGTAATGACTGTTATGGAACCAACAGTGACTTGCTGAAGGAATTTGACCTAAATATCCGGTGGTTACCTGTGAACTTACAGTCTCAGGATTAGAAGACTCTCAACAAACAAAAATAGAATCCGTGACTAAAGAAAAAGGGGTGAAGGTTGAAAGACGAAGGCTCGAGGAGAGGGTTGGGGGTCAAGTTAAAATGATCTATGCATAAAAAAACTGTACAGGCCAATCTGTGGAAAATAGGGAAACCATCTCAAAGAAACTAACATTACATGTATAAACTAGATCATGCTTTCCATCAGAATCATGATCACATTGAGTCACAATGCGAGAGGTCCATTCATATTTAACTGCACTGCAGTGAAATGAATTGGAAACCATCTCTGACTAAACACAGCAGCACTGCAATGCAAGCATGCAAACGTTTGCGACATGTGTTGAAGTCACGAGATGCGTTACCCATCCATTTTCACTGCACGGCAATGCAGTGAAGTATCAATGGCCTTATAGTCCAGGCTACAGACCATGTGACCTTGTTAGAAAATATATATGTTTTCAACGGTTTTTCTAGAGCCATTTTACCTGCTGAATCTGAATCGATGGATGCCAGACGAAAAAAACTCTTGAGCATTTTCAAGAACGCCAAAAAATTCAAAATGCACAAACAAAACACTAAACAACTCATATGTTAATTACTCAAAAAGTTGAAATGTTTGAGCCGGTCCAGTCCAAACACCACTTGCGCCCCAATTAAAAGTAAGATTCCTTAAACCGCCTAATTAATAGATTAATTTGGCGCCAATGCAACCAAATGCATTCTGAGATTATCTACTCTGACAGTCAGAATGGTAACTGGTATATATAATGATGCTTAGCAATCAAGATATAATAGAAACAATAGGAATAGCTTTCAACAATTTGATAATCAATCAAACATAAAATTAACCATTCAAGCTGCTCCAAAATGGCAAAATTCAGTACTTAGCATTATCAAAGAGCTGCCATGTTTGTGTAGATCACTATTCAGGAGCCATTTAAATATCATAACATAATCAAAGGAATGATAAAATCTGCAAGATGGATCCTCGATAGGATTCAATATGGTGCAAATGTCAATCAGTAAAGGTCAGTAATTCATTCACGCTATAGAATAAAGCTAGATATTTTGTGTTTTTAATTATATTAGCACTTCCAAAAATCCCAGTAAGGCTATCTTAAGTGTCTTGGGGTCATTATGCATCAAATATCCCAATATGGATGCCAATGGGACACCCAACAACTGCAAAAACAAAGAAACTATAATCTCTGACTTGGTGATCGGATTTTTCGCCACTTAGTAAATGTCATTTCTAGCCATATTGGATACTCATTTTGGATGCATCGTACATGCAACGATTCATTTGATTACCTAATATGTGTACATGATCGGATTGACTTACCCAGGTGATTATACACAAAACATTGCAGTAGTATTTTAGACACAGCAGCAGTTTATAGGCATATTAGAGTATCGGAAGCCCCATCTTGGATCCATAAAAGAATTTATAATCCAATTTAAAAAAAATATTTCTTATGGTTTTAAGTAATTTATTGACGCCAAAACACCATGATAGATACCAAGTACCAAAACTGCAGTCAAAGTAGTCACGATAGACACTTGATTGTATGACGGACATATTGAATTTCATTTGGTTACGTGGTTACAGAATCATATGTTAATGGTCATAATGAATGTTTTAACAAGACAGGATGAAAAAATACAACTTGATGTGAACAAGAGATAAATATTTGTTGTTTTGGTGGCCATTTTGATTTTTTGCGTTCTACCAAAAAGGGCTCAGGTTGCTCGTTATTGGCATCCATCGGCATTCAGATCAGCACAAAAACTGGTCTAGAACTGTTGAAAAACATTATATATTTTTCTTTTTTTAATTTAAAGTTTTCCTTCAAAAATGAATCTGTATTTTTTTTTAGCATGGACTATAGTCTATGGCACTCACTGCATCCCGAAAGGTGCACGATCCGGTTATGTAACCATTTCACTGATGAATATAGAATATACCAGGATTGAAAGACTTGGAAGGGCCAAATTTGGAATCAATAGCCTGACTATGACTTTACCAAAAAAGTTAGATTTTATATCATCTGAAATGGTATCCAAAATTTGTACATGTGAACAATCAGTAAGTGAGATAAATTGGATATATAGATTCAGGAATTTTATCACTTTCTCTCTGAGTAGAAGAATTACAACACACTGGCCATATATAGGCACTGCCATTTGAACATTTGCTTATTCAACACAAGAACACCAGCATCTTTTGTACTGCACACAAAAAGCATCTTCATTGTCAATATATAAAAAAAATAAAATAGGGACCCTAGTCCCAATTAGTAAACATCCTGAAGTATGGTTTCTTGACTTCAACTGTGCTTATGAAGTGAAATTTGACATATTCAGATGAGATACCTTTTGACCTTGGTATGTGATCTGGACCTCATTAACCTCAGTATACTAAATGTTGACACAGAGAGACAGACAGACAGACACACAGATCATGCCAACACAAGGTCTTTCCAATTGCATCAGATGACCTAAAGAAGAAGAATATTCTCAAAAATCACTGAACGTGTGAACAGTAAGTGTACTGTTACAATTTTCACTTATTTAACCAAACACATCATTTATTCCTAACACTGGCTGGTCTGATCAGATGCACACACATGCATTAGTATTAAGAATTAACACTATAACATCAAATACATATTTAAAAATATTAAAAAGTAATCAGACATATTGAAAAATTATTCCTTATGACTGACAAGAGTTTTGTGATCCAAGTATCCTCATGTAGGTGGTAGCCGGTCAAGTGCATATCAGCACTTAGACTGTAACATTTCCCCAGCCACTTGGATCAACAAGTCAAATGAGATTATGTACCAGGGACACAAAAATGTTGACTGCAGTGGTCTCAAATTTCACAATTTATAACGGTCTTAAAGGCTGATACAGAGATTTCTGAGGGCGCCCTCAATTTTTACACAAATTGTGTGTTTTTTTCATATACATAATGATTGTCCATATAATAATCACTGTGTGAAATAACTAAGCTCAAATCAAAGTCCTGCATATAGAAAATTACAACTTTGTTATAAAATTCCGGATCCGGAATTTTTGTTATACACGGTATGCTTATGGCACTGTTAGTGTTATACTGTGCATAAATGTATACTGCATGAAAACGAAACATCCGATTCATCTCTCTAACTTTGGAATTAAGCATTTTAGGTGACTATCTTTATTTCTAGTTGACTATTTTCAATTACTACACACACAAAAATTATATTTCAAAATCTTTCAGTCAGCCTTTATGGACCATTCATACTTCATTGCAGTGCAATGTAGTGCAGTGAAGTGAAAATGGACGAAACATCTCTGACTCAATGCAGCAGCAACACAGTTCAAATTACATTGCATTGCTGCTGTGTTGAGTCAGAGATGGTTTTCATCCCTTTTCACTGCACTGCAAGTACAGTGAAGAATGGAACTATAGGATCACAAGTCTGCACATTATGTGTTAGGCCAGACATGCTCTCAATACAATACAATAACTTGAAAAGCAACATTACAAAGTTAAAATAATCTACATAGCATAATACACAGTATTTATTGCACTTTTTCCGATTGAACTAAACTGGCATGAGTCTTCCAGTAGCCCTCCAAACATTATCAATTCTGCTCGACCCTCACAAACCGACGTAAAACAAGTCTCTGGCGGTGGACCGTGCTGGCTTGAAAGGCCTTCCAGGATTGGACTAAACACAAACTTGCGATCAGCTCCCTGTTCTTTGACTGGTCGCCACGAGACATATCCTGACGAAAGAACGGCGGACGTGTCTAGGACATACTGTTCCATGAGATACTTTGGTGACGTTCTCACTGGAGGTTGTTTAGAGCACGAACACACTGGGATATTTTTTGCAAGCGGGGAGTTTACATTTGCAGCTGCCCTGGTAGCAACGTCTTTTCGTTGAGCTAAATGCCCCGTGTGTGCCTGATTCAGGTTCGATTTTTTTAATGGTCTTGGTTCTTTCAGTGAACTATTGCACAGACCACTAACATTTGCACTTGGTAAACTAATACTAGACTTCCCTGCACTAGAAATACCTTGCCTGTGTGATGCACCACAACTTACACTACGGCTGCCTAAAGGTCTTGCAACACCCAATGGCATTGCAGTTCTTGTCGCATCAGTCCCATCTAACGTGTTAGTAGCAGCTGCGGTATTAGTATGTAATTCATCACATACCTGGGAGTCGGCTGTATTCCTACCCTGACCTGATGTAGAGGGCTGACATTCCATTTCTTCTTGCTCACTTGGTTTATCTCTTGGAGACTGAACACTTTTTGCAGATTCTCCACCAATATGTAGTCTCTTATTTGATCCATTTAGTAGCAGACCATGATTCCTGAGCTCTCGTCTTGCATTTCTTACAGGAAGTTGCTGCTCAGGGATGTGTGGTCCAGAGGGTGCAGGGCGAGGTGCACTGGCAATCACATGTGACCGTCGCATTGCTGATGATACCTGGGGATTCTTTGACTTGCCGAATATTGTGATACTGTCACCAACCTAGATAGAAGTAAACAAATAACTTGTAATATTCACTAAAACAGTGCGATATCAAATACTGTATGGACCTAACAGTTTTTCCAACATCCATGTTCCGAACCCAATATAAGATGCATACTGTAAATACTTTAATTTCGCAGGAGGTACTTTATTACCGCGAATTTGTTTTGAGAGCCAAAATTTTTGCGAGGTTTTAATTTTGCCGATTAAAAAAGTTTTACATGAAACTAAAAGTGTCTGACGACGTCTGCCGATTTTGACTCTGCCCTTGCCGTACTTATTCTACTCACCGATTTCCATGAAAAACCGGGTGTTTAAAATGCTTAATTAGTACCATACAAATGATGTATCCGAAACCACATGGCCACCACGTCAAAACCGTCAGTATGTAGATTAGCTATCTCCAAAATCTATATTAAGCAAGTGTCCGGGCAAGGTTACGGCAAGGCAAGAAATCAAATCACTAGACGTCCGTGTAAACCCCATCCCGGTAATACCATTTGTGATGGAACGATCGTCTTACAGCCAGCATTGCCGCGTGACCCCGTACCTGTTAGTATTTATGTTTAATACTAGGGCGGGTAGAAAAAACAAGACTTCATATAAAAGCTAAAAAATGGCGCCTGCGTCCCGTAATTGACACACGAATCAGAGCAAGTACCATGCTGATAATTTGATGGCCCGCCCATTGAAAATATTAGTGCCACATGCAGTTCCAATCGGTGAAACGGAATCAGTGATGAAAATCATAAATCCTGGATGCGCCTTTCGAAATAAATGCGCTGAACAAATGACGAATGAACAATAGGTTTGAGAAAAACCAAGAAAATTTGAATGACCAAACCAATATTGATACGTTAGGGGAATTGAAATGTGAATTTTATTAAAAACATCTTAAAAATAAAGACAGCTTTGTTAAGTGGGTGATAAGAACCTTGCTAGATTATGAATTAAAACTCACGTTGAAGTTCCCATGGTTACACTGGTGTTTTATCAGGACAGTTCTATGGTTTTATTTCACCAATTTGAGGTTCTCGCGAAAATTCTGCGAAATCAATACCTGCGAAATTAAAATTAAGTGTTTTCAGTACTTCTATTTAAATGATGAATCAATGAGGCAAGACCTAAGAACTAGAGCATCAACGGTTGAATCAACTCATACAGTACTTGAGTGTAGGAAGCACATCTAGACAATGGGCCTCAAATGCCCAAACATTATCCTTTGCTTTATCTATGAATAAACCAAGAACCCACTCCTCAAAGGATCATTCTGAAAAACTTTGCAGGAATAACCAACCTTTTTTATGTAGAAGAATTTAAGTGTTTTACACATACTACCTCAAATGACCTCTACTTAACTAATGACCAAAATTCTTGAACACCCCATATGACTCACTCCTGAAACATCCTGAGCCAAATTTGATGAATACCCAACCTCTTCTGTATGGTCTAAATAACTACTACTGCTATTACTCCTCATGAATATTTATGAAGCAGTGTGCTCATAGTTATTGCCAATTAGTGGTAAGCTCAAAAGAGATTTTATGAGTAGAAAAACTACTGAATGGTACTACCATATAGCTCAGAGTGAATGGAATTTCTTTACTTTCCAAGGTTTATTTCCAAACTGAATCATGATTTTTGAAGTGTAGTAGAACAAATTACAAAATGGTTTATTTGGAGAAGTATGCTGAAAAATATGCGTCCCGTGGTGTTGGGTGATTGAGCGGGTGACCAATCTTGGAAACAGTATTTTCACTACTGTCTCAAACCATGATTGTATTTAGAGAATAAGTATGATTTTGGGAACTGGTACTTCTTTACGACGAATTGAACCCAAGGCCCGATACCATATTTTAAGTGAAGAACGAGGCCGCGCGAGCCGAGAGTTTCTCCCAAGCAAAAATAATGGTGTCGCCGCGGTTCAATTCGTCGTAAAGGCGAGTACGGGTTCCCCAAATCATACCTTTATTCTCATTCTTAAACAGCAATGAATCGTTAAGGAATCTTTAACCCAAATTTGTATATACAGTGGTATATGTCTCTAACAATTTATGGGTGCAGTTTATTTAGGGCAGACAATAATTATAGGGTGGATTTTATTATCCCCCCACCCAAATCATCCAAGCATGAAAGGAACACAATACAATATGTCTGGTTTGGCTGGACATTTCAGTTTTTTGTAAGGTGTTTTTTAATGTGTTCACTTCATGCTTTGGATTGTTTTGAGGATATTTTTTGGTCCGGTTAATTTTTAGCCCTTGGCGGTGGCGTGGTGGGTGTCCCACATATGTATCTGTAGTTTTTGTGAATTGTTAGATTTAAAAGAGATCTTATCACGCGATGTCAGTTTTTATGTGTCTGTATGTTTTTTTGATGTTTGATTTTTATGTGTGGTGAATAAAGGCAGTAGCTAAAGAAAAAAAAAAATCTCTTACCCAATATTTCTGCCGGATACTTTACAGCGAAATACAAAAGAAAGGACTGCCACCATTTCACCCAGTGAAACAACGCAACAACCCGACCTGAACGCCAACGACAAAGCAACGAGAAGCAAACGGTTGGCAAGCGCGCGTGAAAGTAGCAAACGCTGTATGACGCGAGGCGCTTCAACCTAAAAATAACTTCCAATACGCAGCGCGTACCACGTACCTGGGTTCAATTAAACGAATTGAGCCGGGGCACAGCCAATGAAAATTGCTTACATTCTGCACAGACTGTTTAAGATGTATTCTTAACCGGTTTACTAGCATAACTACGGACATATCACAAACAGTTTGAGTGAGGACAAGAAAAAGTAAAAGAGGGTAGGGAGTGTGGGGTGGAAATTTCTGGGTCCCATGTTTTCAAAACTTCAAACCCAAAGCAACTTGAAATTTTAACACTGCCGTCTTGGCTATAGGTTATTTAATTCCCACACTCTCAAATTTATGCCGGACATGAAAATATTCAGCAGAAAAAAAGGCCCCAATGGGTAATACTTCTAACCTCATCCACAGAACCCCAAATTTTACCGGAAGTAGCACAATTTTGCACGTATCTGAAGAAAGCACTACTTTTGTTTTTTTACCCTGAGAAATCTTAGGGATATTAAAGAATATTTGGTTTGGATGTTATGAGCGAAAGGTGCCTCATTTTGGCGACCAATATTAATTTTAAACAGTATTCTATGGGGATTACAAAATCTAGTTATTAGCTCTCCTGTCCACACTGGGTTGAAATATCGACGTGAAACTTTACCGATCGGGTTTGAGGTGAAGGCCATTCTATCAAGATTGAAAACTTTATTATACTTAAATAGGGTCATCCCCTTTAAAAGTTTCAGCTTGTTGTCAATTTTGTTATTACAGGCGATGAGGCCTGCTAATAGTGATGGCCAATAGGTAACAGGCTGTTGAAAGTCTCATTTATTATGACCCAAAACGAGAATAAGACAAAAAATATAATCGGCCCGACACCACTATTGAAAAATCATTTGGAGTATTTACCACTAACTAGCAACAGTTGTCAATTTGATGAAATTTCATTGCGGGAAATCTGATGTTTTCATAAAAATCTATTTTGCACGTCTTTCTAGGAGCAGTAGGCTATAGAGGGCGATATACATACAAAGTAGGACCTTTCTTGGCAATTATGGCCCAAGATTTCACCGCCATATTAATAGATTTTTACCTGATTTTTGCGGACGGTAATAGCTTTTGCTTGTCCCTCCATATACCAGTTGTCAAAATTGTGCGCCATTGTTAAAGATTGCCCTTATAAAAATAAAAGAGACAATTGCATGGGGTCAACAGCTGTGAGGTACCCACCCACCTGCAAGCTGGATGCCCAAATTATAACAGGAGCAGCATGCTCTTATTCAGCACTTCCACCCCTTCCACTGCCACTGATCACTTCCCATCTGTAAAACCCAAACATCTGACAGAATCTTGGAGGGGAAAAAAAACAAGATCAATGAATTATATCACATTCATGAACATTTATTATGAGAGAGAGAACTGTGAATTGGACAAAAACATAGCTCACGCATTGATATTGATCAATTGCCACGGTTTTGCGTTGTTAATGAGGTCGTACGACGCAAGATGATTAGAAGCGTTTGCGCACAATGTTGGATTGATTCATTTATGGGTCGGGTATATGTGCATCTTCATAAGAAGCATTATGCCATTGGATTCAGGCCAATATTTCAGATGTTCTGGTTAAAATTAATGCCTGCTAAATAACGTTTATGAATAGGTTGAATGTTTGCGTGTTCTGCATAGTTCTTTGGGCCCACTGATTTACCCAGAAGTAGTATCACTTTATGATTGTCAGATTTAAAGGCCGTCATTTTCTCATTGTCGTCAACGAAATAATTTTAGCTTTTTTCAAATCCATTTTTTCTCATGATACAGCAAATAAAAAACTAGCGTTTTAATGGTTACCATAAATATTAGCACAGTAGTGAATAGGGCCTTGCACTGAATTATCGCGTCTAGCATCAAAACCTAAAGTTTATTCCCACCGTACTTGATGGTCATTGTGAACAGGTGTCAGGCTCTCATATCAAGTCGAGAAACCCGATAGATCACAATTGGAAAAAGCCACCTCTAATGTCTGTAATTTTTTAGTTTCTTGTGCATTGGCAAAAATCAATGCACTTGGCCAGCTCATAATGGCACTCGACCCCTGCGCGGGGAGGCTTTTGGCAGTATTCATCATCGAATGAGCATGAGTTGCATTGATTTTTGACCAATGCACTTAAAGCTAAAAAGATTAAGAAAGGGTAAACGCCTAATTATGGGGGTTACAAACTATAGTACGTTATATTTTTAATAGAGATTCATGAAATGATTTACAGGGTCAGAATTTCAGTGAGAACCCGAGAATCGGTTCTCGCCGAAATTCCCCTGAACAAATTTGCAAGAATCCAAGTAGTTCTGCAAACCTTGTTAAGTTATACACAAATTAAATGGAGAAGGAATCCAACACATTTTTGATACATCTTGTATATTTGTAGAATCTAAACCGATTTCTCGCACACACTTTCCACAAATTTCTAACATGAATTACTAAGAATTACTGTTTCAGTCTCTTATTAAAACCTAACCATGCCAAGGCTTCCAAGGCTTTCAGCATCTCAAAAATTTCGTTTTTTAATCTTAAATTCTCTAAAATAAGATGTCGGCATCTCAATTTGAATAGCTTGCAATGTTTAGCTTGGATGGATGCGTTAGAATTACAGTATAGCAATTGTAGTTAGGTGGCCCAGCAGAGGAGTGATTGAGTCAATCCCACAATGACACCCGTTGGAAATTTCACCTCAATAGGGTATTGATGTCCCACAAAATTCATATCTTAACACACAAACCATGAATTTTATGGTCATTTGAGCCTAAAGGTTGTTAGTACTATAGGGAATTCTTAGATGATCATGAAATGGCTTAATTATTCTTGAACTTTTGGAACATTTTGTATCCCTAAGTACTGACATGTGTTAGTACAGTACAGTATAGGCACACTGCAATGGGATTGATTCAAAACACCCTCTGGGTGGCCAGCAATACCAAACTACAGCCAATTTGTTCATGTTTGCTTTGCTTATTACATTTGTTCTTCAACAACAAAGGCCTAGTTGCAGAGCTTCCATGCTTCAGACACAAACAAAGGGTGTTTTGAATCAATCCCAAAATGCAATGCAATGTGCCCATAATGTACTGTACTAAACATGTCAGTACATAGGGATAAAAAGGTGTTCCAAAAGTTCAAGAACCAAAAGACATGTCATGATCATGCAAAAAATTCCCTAAGTACTAGTGCTTTGTGGGCTAAAATGAGTGTAATAGTCAGGATTTTTATGTGTTAAGTATAGGATTTTTGTGGGACCACATGACCTTATTCAGGTGAAATTTCCCAACACGGTGCGACTTGTGGGATTGACTCAAAACACCCTCTGAGACACAAATGGATAGTTCTACAGGTGTTAGGATTGAAAGAAATTAATGTAAGACATACCTTATTTGATATACCACATCCCACCTATCACCAGTATGTGGTTGTCTCCCACCAAGTACTGTATATCAACAAAACACATACATATAAATACAATGATTAAAAGGGTCACAGAAAATCACAGCTGTTTGACCCTTTGTAACAATTTTAAGCATGAGTGAAGGGCAAATTTGTATATGGATAAACAATTATGGGGCATTGTATTTATTATAGAGAGAATATGGGCCTAAGTGGTGAACAAAGCTTAACTCTGCAAGAACAAAATACCTCATTCCCCTGTCTGGATTCAGATTCAACTGATGTTGTACCCAATCACTATAATACAGAGCAGGCGTGCTTCTGGAAATTTTTGATGACTTAATTTCAGGGACTGATGATGGTCCCTAAATGGGACAAAGTCACATGGGGAGAGGAGCAAATATGCAAATGAACTCAGTAATCTGCACAAAAATAGTGAGGCACCAGTGCCAAATGGCAGCTATTACATTATTGCCTTCTGAAATCAACACAAAATTGTTCACTTCACAGTAATACGGCTTTCTGGTGGAATCTATGCACCCCTATGGAAAGTGCAACTGGAAGTATAAAAGCCTCCAAATATGGAGGATAATGAATTCATTATAAATGAAACTCCCAAGGTTTTTCAAGTTCATTATACACCTTCCTGAATATTCATGAACATAATCATGCTATTTCATGCTGTCTCCTTTTACGCGAGCTTATTTCCTAGGGAAATAGATGGAACTGTTTCCCTACAAACCGGTACCGGGTCACAGTGAGGGGTCATAAAACAAAATACTAAAGGGGTTATACGGGGAATTATGGGCACACTATTGTTCCCCTGGTACATGGATGCGGGGCCTATCACCCTCACCCTTCGGGGTTCGGGGTGATAGGCCAGTAACCAGTACCTCGGCAGAAAGAGTGTGTCGTTTCCCTCGAACCATGTAGTATTTGTATACTGTCCAATTCTCAACTTTTACCCTGAAAAACAGTTCGGCCTAGAAACAAGCATTGAGCTGCAAATGGACTTCACTTAGACTTTTCTGAGAAAAAAAGTGTGGTTTTCTATAATTATGACGTTTCTTTATCTATTGTCCCTGATTTTTTGCAGCTTAAATTATTATCTTACATCATACTGTCTATTTTGCTGAAAAAAATTATAAGTAACTATCCTACCTACAGTGCGGATTAAATTACTTGGACAGGAGATACGCACAACTCAGTAAGCGCAACAAGCTCAGCGGAGGTTCGGCGCATTCTTCGGCGCGTGTGTTCAATTCTGTCCAACAATTATTAATCAGGAATTTAAGTAAGGGCCACTACTCAATCATAAGCCCTTCCACAGCGTTTGAAAGTTCATTTATTATGAGAAAACCAGAATAAAAAAACTACCAAACAGCGACACACTTTTGGCAACTAATTTGATTATTTATACCACTACTTAATTATGTGTTAAAATTTTACACAAATTTCAGTGTGCAGAGCAATATTGATTTTTCTTAAAAACGATTTCATACCGTACTTATATGAGAAAATGCCCGCACAATGGACCTATTCGATAATTGTTGCCCAGAGGTAATAGCTCTTGCATGCCCATACTTAATCAGTTGTCAAAAATGTGTCGCCACTGCTTAAAAAATGCTCGCAAAAGAAAAAAGACGCCTTTGCGTTGGGTGTAACAGGTGTGCCTCCAGGGTTGCCCAGTGATGGCCCTAGCATATACACCTTGTGTTTTTATCTTCATTTTATCAGGGTACCATTTTTTTTAACATGCTGAATAATATTGAAGAATTAACTGATAACATCTTTACCTGTAGATGACCGTATCTTGGGCTGGGTTTGGGATCGCTGACGTTGACCATCCTCCATGTCATCATGTCCAGATCAAATTCATACAAGTCATTAGATCTGTTGAGAACATGAACAATCAGAATTGCAGTTTTCCACCACAATCTCTGCAACATAATGCCTAAAAACAAAATCTGGCATGGCAGGCTACTGAAAATAGGTCTGAATAGGTCTTTGTAATTGTTGAATCTATACAGAACTTAGATACCTACCCATACATAACCATATATATATACACCTACACACAAACAACATGTATCACCTACTTTCAGAGGACACCAAACTAGATATGTACGTCCACAGAGACACGATATGTTGTCAAAACTGATTCTGAACTTTCAACAAGAGTTTAAGGTCCTCTGAAGGGAAAAGAAAAGGGGTGTGTGGGCGATGCGTGTGGTGTGTGTGTGTGTATGATAAAAGTCCATATACGATTAGAGCCAAGTATGGCCCTCAGATAGGTTCTTGAAAAACCAGTGTGCTTTCAAGTCAAAATCCTCACACGTATAGGTGAACCAACATCTGCTTGCACGCACACGCACAATTACACCATCATAAACACACCCACCCCACCTGCACCCACACACACACATTCACACACACAGTGTAGAGATAACTAAAGGCTTCCAAAATTTCTCATCAAATTTAGGTTCAGGAAATGTTTTGATTTCTAGAATTCACATCCACAGTGAAATGGATGACAATGGACGATATTCCTATTATTTAAAAAAATATATCTCTATTCTAAATTCTGGATGGAAGATTAATTTACAAATCTAGCTATATTTTTTCCAGTCAGAATTATGGAGTGAGGCCCAAGCTTTCACACTATAAATGAGCATATTGCGATGAATCTCGCAACAATCGCGAGTACAAAGTCAGCACATGCAACACATGCAAAACGGCTGCGCAAATGTTCTGACATCACTCCATATTTCTGGCCGGTCAAAGTACAGTCATGGATGAGATTCTGAAAGGGAGCCTATCATTAGACCTGGGTTTAAACCAAGGTTAGTCCTACATGAGTGGACCTTTTTTCCTTTCAAAATACTGTTAAAATTTAATGTAACGGCTGGGAAAATTCTCCAGCCCCATCCATGGGAATTTTCTCACTCGTTACAGCACGTTTTTTGAGTATGTTGGAAGGAAAAAAAGGTCCACTCATGTAGGACTAACCCTGGTTTAAACCCAGGTCTGAAGTTATAGACTCCCTTTCAGAATACCAGCCATAGTCACTTACTTGCGGTGTGGGTCAATCATACCACCAAACACCACCATTCTATTACCAACAACACAGGCCTGGTGGCCAGCCACAGGAGGAGGACTAGGACTAGTAAGCACCAGATTCCAACGATTATCCTTGACGCTGAACACCTGCAGCTCGTTAAAGATATGTGGGGCTTGGTGCAAAGGGTAGGGCACTGGTGGCGCCCATCCTCCAAATAAGATCAAGGAGTCCTTGTAAGCTACCATGGTGGATGCTGCCTTTGGAGATGGATAGGAACCTATTGAAAGAGCAATTAAAGAGAATGAGATGAGATTGGATTGACTCTTGCATTAGGCCAAGAAAATAAATTGTTTGATTGCCCTTTTACCGGTAGGTCACTTGTTTTTTTTTTGTTTTTTTTTAGGAACAAGAATATTTCTACAATGCAAAGCCTGGTTTTTGTACATGTATAGGCCTATGTGTGTACGCCTACTGTAGCTTAAATCGTGGATGGCACAAATTCTCTGCAACATTGTGCCATGGGCCAATACGTACATATTTCACTTATGGACACTGCAGAATCAACAGACAGACCCTTAAATGTCTGCGAAATGTCATAGAATATAAGTTCCCTTGACAGCAGTATACGAAAAGCATACACCCCGCTATGCTATTTGTTGTTTTGAAACTCTACCGACCAGTTCATACACGAATGTATTTCAGCGAAATGAAATAAACCCCAAATACCAAACCTTTTCTTCATATTCTCTATTTGTAACATAAACAAGATTTTATTTATATTTGTAAAATCAAATTTGTTTTTAACTTATTTTCGATGTAATATGTATATTTTGTCATATTTTACTCGGTTGTTTTTCACTGATATGTGTACGAACCGTCCATTGAAACTGTTTGGCTATAGAGCAATTGGGCGATCGCCCAGTTGAGTGACTACGACGAATTCGGCGATATTCAAAAAAAAATCATATAAACCATTTTGATCAAAACTTCAGATTATAGTACATATTATATCACCTTTTAATCCGTCTGTGATGATTTTGTAAAAATCCAAGTGCAAAGTGCATAAATCGTACTCAAAGCTGCTGGATTACTTTCCAATACTATTCTGGATGTGCATCGCCATATTTGCTGTTACTGCACGTGCGCATAGCTATTTTAGCGTTACTGCGCATGTGCAAAAGCCACCAATTTACATTTCAGATTAATACGCACCGCGATGTCAAATTCTTCTGTTAGTTTGTATGGAAAAGTTAATGTTTTTTAAACCCTTGCATCCTAAAGATTGAGGTTATAATTGTACATAAATTTTATGCAACTCTACTCATCATTCATTTCTGTACTATATTTCAAGATGGCAAATGGGAAATTTCCCTGAAGCTGATGATGATTTTCTGGCAATATTGTATATCTCAAAGTTGATTTTCTTTTCAAAAACCCCAACTGTGCTGATCTGTAACAGAAAAGTCCCCGATAAGATTTTTTTTTACCTGCTGATAATTTTAAAGTAAATTGGCAAATTAAACTTTTTTGTGACAATCATTTCTCCTTTGATGTGATCACACTGAATTTATCTAAAATAGCAAACCTCGCCGTATTTGGCGACCTCGCCACTGAAATGAGTCAATGTCGCTCGATTGGAGTGCTTGTACCCTCTGGACTTTAGACATTTTTTCAGACACCAACTATGATTTCGGGCTGCAGATGGGCAATTGCTATGCCCTGAAGGGGGTATTTATCAGGTTTTCATCATTGTTATTAAAACAAACCTTTTTACACAAAGTGATTTGATGTCCATAAAACTAATTCTCAAAATTTGAATTTTCACTCTAAAAAAAAAAACGTCGACCCAGATTTTTCGATTTTGTTTGGGGGTCGGTCGGGAAGGGCAATCAAAAATTTTTTTTTCTTGGCTTTATTTCTGGGGCTTTGGTGTTCTTGATCAGCTGCCCCATGTCTACCACCGCCCCTTCTCCAGCTTTTTTTTCTTGGACTGGATCCATCTCCCTACTTCTCATAATTAATTTTTATTCAGTTTTGTAAATACATAAAAAACACATGTCTAAAGTACATCACAGTCTTGGACAGCTAATTCACCTGTTGTCGCGGTTTGTGATGAATAGGGCCTAATGCTGGTCCTTTTACCTGATATATGACCTTTGACCTTATAAAAATGAGGGTTCCCATGTATACCCATAACCCAGTTGGTTCCATTTGATCTTCCACTTTTCAATTGAGGTCAATTTGTACATCTTACAACTGACCTTACATGACCTTTGACCTTGGTAATGTGACCTTTGACCTCATCACAAATGAGGGATCCCATGTTTCAACCTGTGACTCAAGTTTGGTTTAAATCCTTTCAAGTGAGGTAATGTAAAGACCCCAAAAAAGTAACGCAGCATGTCTAAATACCCTATAGGTTACAAACCAATGTTCTTTGCACGAAAATCTAAAATTATATTAATAGGTCGTTTTCTTCCCTAAATTTGACACCCTTATTGCCCCATTGCGATCAATATTGCCAGCACAATACCCATTATAAGAAACTTTCTCCCTTTTTAAAAGTGTGGCAGTAAAAGCTATAGCCATAATAGATCATATGATTGCATTCAGTGAAACGATCGCATTCTCCGTGAAGTGTTTGGTCACAATAATGCATGGTGGGATTGTAATATCTAGTGAACTTTGAAAAATGTGGAACATGTCGTTAAATATAAAATGGACATTGTGTTGGCTATATTGATCACAATGGAGCAAGAAAGGTGTCAACAATTTGCAGAAAAAACAGACTATTGATAGATTTGATGTTTTCGTTTGCCTAGACCAATGGTTTGTAACTTATGGGGGATTTAGACAGGCATGCGTTACTTTTTTTGGGGGTCTTTATATAAAAGTTTTACAACCATCCAAAAAGATCAAGTTTGAAAAATCTGAGGGCGCACATTTTCAAAATGTGGCCAGTGTTCTCGTTAGGGGCAGGTATTACAAATGCTGGTATACTAACTTGTAAATAAATGGTAAAATTTATTGTTCTTACCTAGAGCTAAAAACCTGCTCCACTTCCCCTTGGTACCCAAGTTAAGCGTCCACATCTCATTGAAAGCTGTAGTTGAAGAGGCGCACCCTCCAAAGACAAGACATGTTCACCTAGGCGAACACATGTTGTGTGAGTGACGAGAGTAAGCGGGGGTTGTTGGGCACTCGTGGTAGCTCCACTGAAGCTGCCCTCGCTGCTGCTGTTGGAAATCTCTGTGCAGTCCTGCTGCCAAAACTCCGGTTTGATGAACATAAATATTTTATCTTAAAGGTGCTTTGGTCGATTTATGCCTATTTTGGTCTCTGTTTGAATTGGAGAGCCTGGCACATGCACGTATGCCCCTATCAAGTACCGTGGGAAAACAAGCTTGTGGTTTGAGGGTAGAAGCAATAATGCATAATGCAAGCCCTATTCATATGTGCTAATACTGATGGGTAACCGTTTTAAAACAGCGGTTTTTTTCGTTTATATTTGAGAAATGAATAGGATTGGGGCTGAAATTTCAGGACGATAATGAGAAAAAATTAATGCCTTTCATCTGTTATCAAAATCGATATTACTTCCGGGAAAATTCAGGGTCCCAAAGACGATAGGAACACGCACCTTTAATTAAGAGGCTAAAAGTTCTCAAGTTAGGTTTAAACACTGTTGTCAGTTAGGCTAAATTGTTAGTGAGCCATGGGAGAGGGACAGATGGACAGAGAACTCTACAAAAATATACAAGATAATACACAACACTGGGGGAGGAGGGGAGGGGAGGGGGAAATCACATATGAAATGGATAGGTCTGTTGTAAGCTGGCGCTTCCAAACCCACGGGCATTCGGTGGACGTAGGACAAAAAAAAAAGGGGTCTTTGGTGTGAGAGACGGACAAAATGCCTCAAAAATAGGGGGTGTATTTCGGGTGGTGAATTTGCACACATGTTCCAAAAATACATCGGTCCTCGGAAAGCTTGTGTCGCACTGCCATCGGTGTTAGTGAATGATAGGATAACATGACCGTGACCTTGATAGGACCTTTGACTTGATATGTGACCTTTGACCTTGATATGTGACCTTTGGACCGTGATATGTGACCTTTATCCTCATCAACAAATGGGGCTCCCATGTTGCACCTATGATTCAAGTTTGGTTCAATTGAACTTCCATCTTTTTAGTCAGGAGGAATTGTGGCACAGGGTGGAATGGAGTACAGACTTTTCTATCGATCAGATTGTCACTGATGACCTAAGCTAATACTTCGGGAGGGTGTGAAAAATTTCGTGCAGTGCCATTTTCTAGAAATCCGATATGGCTGCCACTACTCTCAAATTCATTCAAATGGCCCTAATCTTATGCACTAAATCCAGGTTTTAAGGCACGAGGAATCTTGTGGGACGGTTAATTGAAGTGATTTGGGATCACAACATTACCATCAAATCAATATGGCCACCTTAAAACCCAAGCATTGGACTCCTATATCCCTTGTAATCAAGTTAAGCTTCACCTATCCTTGAAAGCTGTCCGTGAAGACGGGCACCCTCCTAAAGACATAGCCATGTTCACCTAGCGACACATGTGTGTGAGTGACGAGGAGTAAGCGGGGCGTTGGGACGCGTGGTAGGGCTTCCACTGAAGCCCTCTGCCCTCTGCTGCTGTATTGGAAATTCTGTGCAGTCTGCTGGCAAAACCTCCTGTTTGGAGTAAATAATAAATATTTTTCTTAAAGGTGCTTGTTCGATTTATGCCTTATTTTGTTCTCTGTTTGACATGCGAGCCTGGCACTTGCCAGTATGCCTATCAAAAGTTTTGTACCGTGGGAAACAGCTTGTGGTTTGGGGTAGAAGCAATAATGCATATTGGCAAAGCCCTATCATACTGTTGCTACTTTTTGATGGTCCCTTAAAACAGCGGTTTTGCGTTATATCTTGAGATGAAATGGATTTGAGGGCTGAAAATTCAGGACGCTAATGAGGAAAAATACTGCCTTCATTGTATCAAAATCGATATTACTTCCGGGAAGGAAAATCAGGGGGGTCCCAAGACGACTCGGAACACGCACCTTTATAGAGGCTAAACTGTTATCAAGGGAGGTTTAACTGTTGCAAGTTAGGCTTACATTGTTAAGTGGGAGCCATGGAGATGGACAGATGGACAGAGAAACACTATACAAATTAACAAGTCGTCACCCACACTGGGGGAGGAGGGGAGGGGGGGGGAAATCAAATGAAATGGATATGGATATGTGTAAGCTGGCGTTTCCAAACCCACGGGCATTCGGGTTGAAGAGGAAAAAAAAAAGAGGGGTCCTTTGGTGAGAGACGGCCAAATTGCCTCAAAAATAGGTGTATTTCGGGTGGTGAATTTGCACACATTTTCCAAAAAATACAGCGGTCCGCGGACCGCTTGTGTCACCTGCCATCGCGGTTAGTGAATGATAGGCTAACATGACCATGACCGTGAAGTGACGTTGACCTTGATATGTGACCTTTGACCTTGATATGTGACCTTTGATCTTGATAGTGACCTTTGACCTTGATATGTGACCTTTGAACCTCATCAACAATGAGGGATCCCAGTTGCACCTATGATTCAAGTTATGGTTCCAATTGAACTTCACTTTTCAAGTGAAGTCAATTTTACATTTTCAGCCTATTTTACAACTGGACCTCACATAGACCCTTTGACCTTGGTATGTGACCTTTAGGCCAGGAGGAAATTGGGGCACAGGGTGGTGTGGAAATGGCGTAAAGCTGTTTCTATTGATCGATTTTTGTCCATGATGACAGAAGTTAATAATTCTGAAGGGTGTCAAAATGTTCGTGCAGTGACATTTTCTAGAAATCCCAATTATGGCCGATATCACTCTCAAATTCATCCAAATGGGCCATAATTTTATGCACAATCCAGGTTTAAAGCCCGAGGAATCTTTTGGATCGGTTATTGACGTGATTTGATCACACATTACCATACAAATCCAATATGGCCACCCTAAAACCCAATATGCCTGAAATCATTCAATGACCTACCCTCATCCAGTATTTGTGAGGGAGGAGGCGGGAACTCAATTGACATTTTAAGTGTGTTAAAGCTTACCATCAGAGGAGGCCAATGTGGTGCCTTTTAAGATCTTTTTAAAACTTGGCAAATTGTCAAATGTCATAATATATTGTCCGTCATTTTGATTTGTTAAGCATGTTGTCAAAACAAATATACAGATACGCGTTAATTCAATGCTCAAAGACATACATATCATACTTATTTCTAAACTTAAGAATCATTTTGGGTGCTTATAACTTAAACAATACAGTATCGTAATTTATAGGGTTTTAACGAAAGAGATAAAAAGGTAGCCCACATTGGCCCCCATCTGAAATTTTTTGCATGTTCAAAGAAACAGAAATTCCAGATCAGAATGTCAAATGGTCCAATACTGATGCCCATGCCTTAATTTACAACCTTTTGTAATAAAAAATTATTTTTTGTCAATACATATAATAACATATAATGTAGGTTATACTATTTTGAAAGGGGCTGATGGCTGCCATTTTAATTTGAAAATGGCATTACCTAAAAATGCCAACTAAGGGTTATGTGATCAAATACATGTATCTCATAAGTGTAACGCACCAGATTAAAGCATGCCTATCGAGAGTGGAATCAAGCCTCTACAACTGCAAAATGTGAGAACACTTGAAGTATCAATGCATTGGAAAGCATTTATAGAGGGTGTTAAAGTAAACTTGCAGCGTGTGCTCCCTTGTAACGATTTTGAACACATGCAAGAACTATTTTAGTGTGTTCAGTATGTATTCAAGTGGTAAGTAGGTTATAATGGAGGAGTTAAGTCATTTTTTATTTGATTTCTGAGAGCATATTTACTTTTGAGCAGCCATATTGGATTGTTGTGGCAATGTACTGATGAAATTAAGGACCAACACTTTCTTGTGTTGAAAAACACCGGGTATAGGATACCAAGAAATATAGTCTTATCGGAAATACTGAAGGGATTTTTAGTGATTTTTGACATGGTCTCAGCCATATTGGATTTTCTAAAATGCCACTGTAACACAATTTTGAACACCCTCCAAAAATATGGCTTCGGGGTCCTAATGACCAAAAAATAATACCACTACAAAAAAGGTCTGTACTCCATTTCCAACCTTCAGGCTGTGCCAACTTCCCCCTGACAATTTCAAATGAGGTCAATTTTACATTTCAGCCTATTTTAAACCTGTGCCCTCAATGACATTTGACCTTGGTATGTAAACCTTTGACCTCATCAACAACTGGGTCCCCTGTTGCCACCTTAGATTAAGTTTGGTTCCAATGAATTTCAACTTTTGCAATGAGGTCAATGTACATTTTCAGCCTGTTACCCACCTGGACCTCACATGACCTTTGGACCTTGGTATGTGACCTTTGACCTCGTCAACAAATGATGGATCCAATGTTGCACACCTATGTTCAACGTTTGGTTCCAATTTGAACTTCTTCCAACTTTTCCAAATGAGTCAAGTGTACATTTCAGCCTATTTTACAACTGAACTCACATGAACTTTGACCTTGGTATGTGACCTTTGACCTCACTTCAAAAAATGAGGGATCCATGTTGACCTATGATTCACGTTTAGGTTCCAATTTGAACTTCAACTTTTCAAATGAGGTCAATTTTACATTTCAGCCTATTTTACAACAGGACTCACATGACCGTTCGACCTTGGAAGTGTGACTTTGACCTCACAATAAGTGGGGGGTATGGCATGTTGCACCTGTGACCCAAGTTTGTTTAAATCCATCAAAGTAAGAGGATATTTACAGGCAAATGTACCCTTTTTCACAACAGACAACAACAACAGAACAACCAGACCTCTCAACAACAGGACATCAACAAACCGAAACTACAGTGGACAAAGTAGTGATCCCATGTGTCTTCCTGCTAGGGCGGCGTCGAGGCGACCAAAACTGGGATCTTTTTAGAAAAAGTTTTCAAAAATTCACCAAAAAATAAGGGAAAATAAAGGTCATGATATGTTTACCCTTTGACCTTATGCGACAAAAATGACCCCAAAGGGGGGTGACTGCACAAGCTCATTCACAGATCCTATGAGCCAATTTGGTAAACCATTTTTTATTCTAATATCCTAAAGATGCATGTACCAATTTAACTTGAAATTGGTCTCAGATTGTTTTAGGTGATATATTTCAATGTGATGAAAGAAAGAAAGAAAAACATACATAAACTCGAATTTTGCGGTTTCTCGGCTTTTGCGCGTGCACTGTATTCAGAGAATAAAGCGTGGGCCGCCTGTGCATTAAAAACTTAACATTTTTGTGACACAACAAAAATAATCTTAACATTTTTTGACACCCACCACCGTGCACACGCACAAACAGACTGCAAAGTGTTTTGTCAGTTATGCTGGCGCGGCCCACAAAAATTGGAAATGCTCAGGTACCCCGGACCCTTTATTAAAGGTACAAGGTGACCTTTTCTACTAACCTTGGATGACTCTATGCCAACGTCTACACACAAGAGGAGCCTGTACACTGCCCATAAGGGAGAGAAAAGACAAACTCCTTTCAAGTATCTCATATGGCAAGACTGTTAATATGATCAACTGTGCAGCCTGTTTCCAAAGCTCTCTTCAATGGTGCCCTGGTAAGTTTGATAGTTGCTGGTACTCAGAATATTGCCTAGAAAAGAAAGATAAAATTCTGAAAACCAGAGGGCTGATGTAGGCTAGATTACTCTTTTAATATCTCCGGACCAATACTCTTGACTGTTTCCAAATCCACTATGTATTGACTTTGCCTGACAGCTGTGGCAGCCCTGACCAATCAAAGGCATTTATGAAGCAACTACTAAAATCTAGAAGTCTGGGGGTCTCAAGTTTGATTGGGGGTAGGGATGTAGTTCTGAGAGTTGGGAAGTAGGACCATATCTACTACCATTGTTGCTGGAAAGGGCAGATTTTGGGTCAAATAACGAAGAAAACGTACTGCCAATTTTTCCTCTAACAAAAATGACCTTCTTTATAAAATTTATTTAAACAGGCCCCATTTATGTACCAAAATTGTCATTAAAAAGGATTAAAAATGAGGACCCAGATTTGTAGAAATCAGTATAGCCTTGTGTGAGTATCCCCCTCCTCCAATTTAGAAAACCAGAGTGCCACCAGAGCTATTCATGCCTTGTATGGGAAAATGTTACAGATGGGTTTAAAAGAAGAAACCAAACAACCCTCAATAATCGATTATACACCTCATGAATCTTCATGAACATAATTCATGGCTTTTCATTGGCTGATTACGATTTCAAAAGTGCTACTTCCCTAGGGAAACAGGGAAATAGATTTCCCTACAAACCTCGTCCTCGTGTCACATGCGGTTGTTTGTTCATGAAACCCATACATGTACTACATGTCTTATTTGGGGAAATAGGGCTACTATTTTCCCTTGGGACTGGTACGGGCCCTTATATCACCCCGGAACCCTCCGCGTATTTGTATATTTACCATCCCAATTAAACCAAAATTTGCACCAGATAGAAATCTCTAATCTTCCATTTATTCACAATTTGTCCTCATGATTTATTAGTCATAAGGACTTAGTTCTTTTCCTCGAAGAAGATGGTCTCCAATCGGAGTAGAATAAAAGCCACTTAATTGCAAGTTACCCTAGCATAGGGTAGCAAGCAATGATTGGCAGAATATCACAGTATGCACAGAGTTGGTGGTTGTCTCATGGGTAGTGCAAAGTCCTCCGGTTCCCATTATTTAAGAATTAACGGACATGTATATGCCTTACTAGGAAATTCATTACATTTCCTAAGAGGTAGAAACAAACTTTGATGGATGACAGTCCATCCCATCACAGTCGATAACTTCTCAGTTCATTGACATGTATGGATGATATGACCCATGGTCTTGAGAGTACCATTATGTTTACACTGCCCAGATAGCACACTGAGGTACAATATGCTCCTCAACCAAAGCACATTCAGGGGTTGTACGTGTACATGCATTGACAGGAACTGAATCTTGCATTCTAGTATCATATATTATACAACAACCTCAGGGTGTGGTTTTTCCTAATACACTTGTGAATGAAAGCTGAATTGAAACTGTACCATAGAGTTTGATACTCATTGCCTCATAGCGACAAGCATTGTTTTAAAACCTGTTTCCTGTAAGGTAGAATTTTGTAATCTCGGTGCAATGGACGGTGGTTAAAATATTTGACTCTATTGAATTGATCAACTACTCCCACAAAAGTTCTACATTGATGAACAATCATAACAGCAGGGCACTGTAATAAAGGCCTGGCAATTCCAAAGCAGTGGTAAATTTCAAAATTAAAGGTTGATGTCTGAAATACATACTGTGGTTATATCTCCTCTTCCAATAATGTACTATACGAGAGGTTTCCTATGATCACAAGTATTTACACTAACCTATTAAGTAACTAACATCCGCGCTAAGCGATCGTTGTCTTTTTAAAAGACTATTCTTGTTATCACCATATTTTTCCTAAACATTCGGTTTATTTCTCATGTACTACACCCTCATTATTCTTTATCATCGGTACTGTATTTTGTGATGAACAAAATAATATTAAATAGGGTCCAATACATCAACATGGGTGAACTGCACACAGCATTTTACATTATGTACGGTATATCAGTATTATTTTTAAAGAAGGCAAATGTACCTGCTAAAACTGCATTGCAGGACTAGAATTTTAGCGAGAGTCTGAGTGTCACTCTCTTGTAATAAGGACGCGCCCCAACGAGTCCACGAGAATCCAGTAAGATTCTTGTAAACTGCTAAAGTTTCCCTACAAACCTGTAGAGGGAACCATAGGGACTCTACCAACACAACTCTGCCTATGAGAATCCAATAGACTCTCATAGCTCTCCACAAACTTCTATCCCTGCATTTGCACATAAATAGACTAATAACATGGTTATGGTACACTGAAATTCAACTACATGTTATAGTGGGTTGGGTCCCGCCGGCTATACTGGCAGGACCACTTTGCATCTGTTGTTGTGCAATGTGTATGTATGTGTTTTGTGATGTGTCCACTAAAATGTTAATTTGTTGCCTGGCCTCCAGAGAGGCCAGCTTAAAAGAGATCAGATTGGAAAATGACCTTTGACCCGTTAGCTACGAAATATTTTTTATACCATTAACAAGCAGCAAGTATCACCAAAATTCATTAAACCAACAAATTTATTTTAATCAGTTTTAATTGCCTACTTTTCATTCACATAGTTTAGGGTTTAAACTGTTTTATTTATTCAATTAATAGCTTTCCTATTGATTCAATTATATTCATAATTTATTATTCATGACTTATTAGGAATGAGCAAAACACATATATTCAAGTGTATTCTTGCTCCCATTTTGTTTCGAAATCGTGTATTTTGCTGTACGCATTCAGGTAGCAAGAGAGTCTAGAAAAACGGCATCTGCATCTTCGCCCAAACCTAATTCGATGACACCACGCCTTATGATTGCTATGATCTCTCTTTGTGTCCGTGACCGATGAGGTGAATTGCTTACGCCTGTGAACTTCTTTGAATTTTTGTGTCCTTCAGGTTAAAAACCTAATATTTTGCGTATCAAACATGCAATAAATCACATTATGGAAGTACGTAGAGCAACCTTCATGTTGCTCACTGTACTTTATATCTAATTTCTGTAGCACATTGACTACACTTTCTGCTGCAAGTTTTTGCAATCACAAGGTACTCTATCCGGAAGAGTCATGGCAAGGTACATATTGTGTTTCATACCAAAGCAACCTGCAGCGGAGGCCAGCATAGTTTTTTTCCAAATACCTTGTTTTAATAATCTTGACCTCAATTGAAAGTTGAAGTTTCAATTGGAACCCAACTTGTGTCTCGGTGCAACCATGGGATCCCTCATATGTTTTGATGAGGTCAAAGGGTCATATACCAAGGTCACAGGTCATGGAGGTCAAGTTTGAAACATAGCTAAATGGTAAAATGACCTCCATGAAAAGTGTTGAAGTTCAATTGAAATCCCTCAAACTTGTGTCATAAGTGCATCATGGAATCCTACGGCGGATCCCGGTAAGTCCGTTATCCTGTTTCTAAAATTGAGAAGAAACAGGTGGAGCCCGGTGAAAATTTCTCAAGACTGGAATAATACCGACATTGGGGAAAAGTGGATTTGGCCCATAAGCGATTGCGTGTTATTTCCGGTTTTGCGAGCACCTAATCCCCCCCGACAAAAACATTCAATTTTCCCGCTAGGTTCTATAGTTCAGACCCATTACGATACATATCCAAACAAAACCATAGTAACGACCCTCTGATGCAAAATCTCCATAGAACCCTCGTTTTTTCCCGATATATTTAGATTTAACGTTTCATTGCATGCATTTCGCTATAACGGGACTTATACGTTAACTCTCCGACAGGTACTATTATAGATAATTCTAAGTTTGAAAGCTGTGAACAGACTACACACGTTCCGGACCGCCGTCATGTATCCCTCATCTGTTGAGTAGTTCAAGGTCCAGCCAAGGTCAAAGGTCTGTTCCAAGTCAAGAAAAAAAAGAACAAAAGGCATGTTGCTAGGTCAAAGGTCCTGTCAGGTCAAGTGAAAATAGCTAAAAATGTAAAACTGTCCCTCATTTAAAAGTTGAAGTTCATTGGAACCAAACTTGTGTCATAGGTGCAACACCATGGGATCTCATAGTGATGAGGTCAACAGTATATAACAAGGTCAAATGTCAGGTGAGGTCAAGTTGAAAAATAGGCTCTTAAAAAAATGATAAAGGACCCTCATTGAAAAGTTGAAGTTCAATTGGAACCAAACTAAGTGTCATAGGTGCACCAATGGGACCCTCATATTATGGTTTGAATGAGTTCCAAGGTCCATGTGCCAAGGTTCAATGGTCATGAACAGCCCACAGCTATATTCTCTGAATATAGTGAGCGCGAAAGCCGGAACCCGCGAAATTCTAGTTTTGTTTTTTGTAGCTACGGACGGTGTTCTTGAGTATGTTAGTTTTTCTTTTGACATTGGATGTCCAAATCAGACGTGTTTTGTGGTCCACTAAATTAACATTTTGTTTGTCCGTTACATTCCATGTAATCTGGTGTGAATGAAGTCTCGCTATGTCTATGTCCACAGTTAAGCACATGCTCTTGTACCTGGACTAATGCGATGTCTTTTTGATGGTTTGCATGATCATTATTCATGGACAGATAGGTATTGTAGCCTCCAGACGAACCGCAACTTTAAGTTAACCATAGAAGTGAATGTCAAAAAGCAATCCGAAGCAGGCTGTACGCAGGATTTACTACTTTGGGTGGTGCGGGACCTTCGAAAAAGTGGACCTTTTTTGGTTAAAAGTGGACCTAACCCCCCTAAATGGTCCTTTTTTGACTTTTTTTGACATTTTAAATTCACCAAAAAGGAAGTAGACTTTCTTATCAAAAAATTTTCTCAATTTTGGACTTTTTATTAAATAAAATTCAGCAAAAAGGTGTGACCTTTTGCCCTTTTGTGTGCATTTGGGGGGTTCGAAACCCGTTGCCCCCCCCCCCCCACACACACCATATGGGGGGGCCTGTATCCGAAGTCATGCCTCAGCAGGACTATATATACAACTATCAAAGCTGTTAAACCTTTCTGTAAATGAGGGGTAAACCACTCCTTAAAGTGGCAGAAAGAGAATTTTTTTTAGGATAACAAATTTCTCTCAAATTGCACAGGATCGATATGTAGACCCACCTACCAAGAAAACGTTCCCGAATGGTTTATATTGGACAAACAAGTACAAAAGAAACCGTAAACCTTGTTGTTGAACTTGCCTGACTATCGCCATTGTCCCCATAGAACAAGGGTGCTTTGACTTTCTGTTTTTCGGTCGTGCACGACATAAATCAAATCACACCATATTAACTACATAAAGCCCGGGGCGTATTCGGCTTATTCACTTCAGGTGTGATCTAATACATTGGAAAGCATTCCAAATATGCAAAAAACCCGGGTTCGAAAAAAATTGGGGGCGCTTCTTTCTGGAAATCTCCTCAGGTCTCTTTAAATAAGACCCCTATGATATTCTGCTCCTACTCGGTTATAGTCACCATCACAATTCCTTAAGTGAGTCAGTTGTCTATACGCACGTATGAGTTGCTGCGTGCAATGCGCAGACTAAGGCTTACCATTTCCTTTACACGTTGTCACGGTTCTGTTGGGTGGGAATGCTGGCGTAGTCTTGACACAGAGATGAGAAAAAAGGAATTATGACTAGTTCGCAATCCAACCCTAAATATACAAGCAAATCAGACGCATTCTTCAAAGAGACATGAGATTTCCAGAGAGCAGCGCCCTCAATTTTTTTCGAACCCAGATTCTTTGCATATTTGGAATGCTCACCAATGTGTAAGATCACACCTGAAGTGAATAAGCCGAATACACCGTCTTTTTTAATAAGATGATTTAGTAATTTCTGTCGTGCACGACAGAAATTCAAAGCATGGTTTACTATAGGGCCGATTAGAATAGCAGGCAAGTTCAAAACAAGGTTTGCTGTTTTTTTTGTGCTTGTTTGTCCAATAAACCTTTGAAACGTTCTTGGAAGGTGGTCTACAACCGATCAAGTGCAATTTGAGAGAAATTTATATCCTCAAAAACATCTCCTCCTGTCACTTTAATCGGGTTGACGTTTTCATTACGCACTGCTCTATATTTTAGGTTTGCAGAACAGTATACTTAAAAACGTGTAGCGTAAATAACAGCTTCTTACCACAGTTTCACCTCGTTAATGAACGATCCCTTACTGCCAAAGAAATCGCAGAATTTTTAATTCCCCATGTCAGTTACTCACCTGTCTTGTTTACAAAAATGGTGGCCAAACCATGTGCTTTAACAGCTGTCATGGAAAATAGCGACCTTCGGAAAAGTTCAGAGCTAACATCGGAAATATCACGAACATTCAGTCACGTGATTGTAATCGCATTCCAACCCGCAATACAGTGTGTGTGCGTACATGGATCAAATCCATGGGTTCCTACTGTCACCCATGGAAGCTAGACAGGGTATTGAAAAGCACAACACACATGTCCACATGGCCCATAAGTTGGTTTGTTTACATGCTGTAATTGGAGTTGTGACAATTAGCGACCCTGGGTCACTAGTGACCCTAATGAATTCATCAGACTTGTACGGAATAAACTGCAGAATTATAGCTAATTATGCAGTTTATTCAGTGGCGGATTTAAGGAAAAGGGCTCTGTCAGCAGCTTAAGGTGGGGCCCCTTTAGCATCAAGAAGCAACGCAATATCGCACTTTAGTACGACTAAGATGTGTCCGAGGGGGGCCCTGAGAGCAATATTTTAGGGGGGGCATGTCAGCAGCTGCTGACACTGCTGACTCTTAAATCCGCCACTGAGTTTATTCCGTATAAGTCTGATGAATTCATCAGGGTCACTAGTGACCCAGGGTCGCTAATTTCACAACCCACTCTATGGGGCTTATAAAATCGCGTTTTTAGCTCTCACATCGAAACGGATTGAAATATCAACGTGAAACTTTGCAGATGGGGTTTTGGGGTGAAGGCCCTTCTATTAAGATGAAAACTTTATACTTAGATCAGGCCATCCCCCTCTAACTTAACCTAAATCACTTTTGGTTGTGACTATTAAGTCCAAATTGTCACATAATACTGAACTACACTTGCTAAATTTCATAAAAATCAAGGAAAAAGTAGTTTTGTGCATTGTAAATATCATGATACATCACACAAACAAGCAGCATTGCCAATCATGCCCATTGTTGAGGGTTGTTGATAAAGTTATCATAAGGTGTGAAATGGCGTGGTTGACTGACCATCTCTCAATTCAGTGGCCTAATCTTGTTATTGTCCAGTAATTACAGTCTTTGTACTCAGGTAGTGCTACTCCTGTCAAATGAAAGTAAACAGTAAAATGATGTCCTTTATGAGTCTGAGGTAGTGTTAAACCGATCACCCTAATATCTGTTATACCGATTACAGATTTTAAAATTTCAAAATCGGTTCATTCCGATTCCAATTTTGATTTTTTTATGTGTATTTTTTGTGTGTTATCATCGCCGTTTTCAACAGCCAGAAGCTGCCAGAAAGTAGCAGATTGATTTAGGTAAACCACTAAAAGGCAAAATAATAAGTTAGGAACAACATACACACTCTTGTGTGCATAAAATGATAAATTGATTGTTTCAGTTTCAATTTATTTTCAACATTTGGCCATCAGTTTGGAACAATTTTAATTCAAGTTTGGGCCAAAAAAAAAAAAAAAAAAAATCCTGGCAATTTACGTGGTCTAGCCTAAACAAATAAGTAAAGTAAACAAAATGCTACACTATATAAGACAACTCGATACGACGACGAAAGCAATATGTAGGGCGGTGCCCTCATAAAAATGATGTCCTTTATGAGTCTGAGGTGTGTTTAACCGATCACCCTAATATCTGTTATACTGATTACAGATTTTAAAATTTCAAAATCGGTTCATTCCGATTCCAATTCCGATTTTTTATGTGTATTTTTTTTGTGTTATCATCGCCGTTTTCAACAGCCAGAAGCTGCCAGAAAGTAGCAGATTGATTTAGGTAAACCACTAAAAGGCAAAATAATAAGTTAGGAACAACATACACACTCTTGTGTGCATAAAATGATAAATTGATTGTTTCAGTTTCAATTTATTTTCAACATTTGGCCATCAGTTTGGAACAATTTTAATTCAAGTTTGGGCCTCTTTTTTATTAATTTAATCGGTATAGAAAATCGGTAAAAAAAGAGAATTTTTGCCGATGCCGATCAGATACCGATAAGGTCATAATCGGCCTGATTTCAGAAATACCGATCATATCGGTTATTCTCTAGTCTGAGGGTTTGTACTGAGCAAAGCTGAATTCATTCACCTGTCTTCTCGGGCTCCGAAAATTAGGACATTTAAGTCCTATAATGCCCACCCTACATGTATCTCATTTACAATCCACTGCATGGGAAATTAAGACAAAATGATGTGCGTGCAGATAGTAAGCTTATCTAACTGCATTTAAAGCAATAATGGCACAGTTTTTGAAGAGTGCCCCCAATTTTCAAAAGTTGATATTTTGGCACAGTTACGTTGGTAATTGTCTAGGAAACTATACCTGCGAACGAGAATGCTAAGAAATGCGTATTTATCATAAAATAAGCAATTTTGTAATTAGAATTGGGATCCCAGATTGGACTTAACGGCAGAGCTGGAAATGCTACGTTTATGTCCATCCATGATGAAATAGTGCCACCTCGAGAAGATAACCTCTAACTTGACTTGCCTGAACCAATAAAACAACAAATGGATGAGCGTAGACACATACATGGCGCTATTTCCCGGCTATTTCACATTGGAAGGCCGTTTCCAGCAGCCGTTGAATTATTATCGGGATCCCCGATAATAATTATTCTAAATACAAAATTCCTTCGTTTGTGATACACAGACATTTTCGAGCTTAACCATTCACAGGTATAGTTTACTAGCCAGTTACCAATGCAACCGTGTAAAAATCTCAATTTTTTTGAAAAATTGGGGGTGCTCTTCAAAAAAATGTGCTAATATTGCTTTAATTAATAGTCATATATTTTGTTGTACTTTTTTTGGAGAATGCATCCACTTCACCCTTGAAGATGTTGACTGATGCTGCTTCAACTGCTGAAGGAGGGAGCATATTCCAGTGGTCCACGACACGGTGTGTGAAACTGTTCTTCCTTATATTCAGATTGGCATGTTGTTTCTGGATTCTAAGGCTATGACCTCGCAGATCTATCTTCACATCCTTCATGGTGAACAACTTGTTCTTGTTCATGTCGCTGAACCCGTGCATTATCTTGAAGACTTGGATCATGTCACCTCTTAGACGTCTATATGCTAATGTAGACAGATTCAGTCTCTCTAGGCGGCTTTTGTAGGGAAGATCCTTAATATTCGGAATCATCTTCGTTGCCCTCCTTTGAACCTTCTCCAACTTGCTGATATCTTGCTTTAGAAATGGGTTCCACACACTGTTTGCATATTCGAGGTGGGGTCTCACTAAAGACTTGTACAATGGCTGGAACATATTTTCATCCATGTGTGCAAAGGTCCTTCTGATAAGTCCCACAATCCTGTTGGCTTTGTTGGCTACTGCACCTACATGTTTACTGAACTTTAAGTTGGGTCAAAGATGACTCCTAAATCTTTCTCTTCTTCTCTTACTTCTAAGTCAGCTTTTGTTGATCCTTCTCTCATGTTGTATGTATTGATTTCATCCTGTCTACCGTAGTGCATGATGCCACATTTACCCACATTGAATTTGAGCTGCCATTTCTCTGCCCAATTGCTTAAGCTATCCAGATCTTGTTGGAGAGTATCACTATCCTGTGGCCTTCTTATGTGGTTATATACCTTTGTGTCATCTGCAAACATCTCTACATGCCCTTTCAGAACGTCTGGCAGATATAGATGACGAAGAGGATTGGGCCTAGTACACTGCCCTGGGGGATACCACTTAGTACTTCAGCCCATGGAGACTTCTTTCCATTCACTACCACCCGTTGTTTCCTGTCCATCAGAAAGCTTTCGATCCAACAGAGCAGGTTTCCCTTGATGCCATGTGCTTTCACTTTCTTAAACACTGGTGCGGTACTGAATTGAAGGCCTTGCTGAAATCTAGGTATGCAACATCCATGCCTCCTTTGTCGTCAATCATGCTAGTCCATGTATCCAGGACATCAATGAGTTGAGTCACACATGATCTTCCTGAGCGAAACCCATGCTGGTGTTCACTGAGGATCTTCTTTTCATCCATGAAGCTCATGATATGATCTCTAAGTATGGATTCCATTATTTTGCATGTTACTGATGTCAAGCTCACTGGTCTATAGTTTCCAGGTACTGCAGTTTTCCCCTTCTTGAAGATTGCTGTGACATTTGCTACTTTCCATCCATCTGGGACTTTCCCTTCTACAATTGATTTATTAAAGATGATTGTAAGTGGTTCAGCTAAGACCTCTGCAGCTTCTTTCAAGATCCTCAGATGGATCCCATCTGGCCCAGGTGACTTAGATGGTTTCAAATTCTTTAACTTCTTCAACACATCTTCAGTTGTAATAACAACTGTCTCTAGTGGTTCACCATCATATTTCACTTCTGGTTCAGGAATATCTGATACGTCTTTGTTGGTAAAAACACTTGCAAAGAAATTATTGAGCACTTCAGCTTTTTCATCATCACTTGTAGTTTTCTTAATTAACATCATCCTTAATAAGATCGCTGGTTCCACTCTTCACCTTGGTCTTTGATCTCACATAGTTCCAGAATCCTTTAGGGTTATCTTTGATTTCTTCTGCAAGTCTTCGCTCAAACTGCTTCTTAGCTGATCTCACACTTTTGGTCGCCTCATTCCTCAGCTTAGTGTAAGCTTCATAGTCTTTGTACTGCTTTGTTGCTGTGTATCTCTTCCACTCATGATACTGCTTCTTTACCTTAGCTAATGCCTCTCTGCACACCCATAGTGGCTTTTTCTTTTTGGTGTCTTCATTGGCACGACATGGTTTGGATTTGGGTATGTTCTTCTCCATTGCTTCCTGAATTCTGTTGGCAAAAATTTCCCATGCATCGGATACTTCATGGTCCTCGAGTTCAGTCCATTTGACTTCCATAAGATCAGATTTCAAACTTGCATAGTCTCCTTTGGCATATAAAACCTAGCTGGTTGGTCTTCAGTACCGGTACTGTACTTCTTACAGTTCAACTCAAATTGAAGAACAATGTGGTCACTCTTTCCAAATGGGCAAAGTGCTGTGATCTCATCAATCAACTGCTCTTCATTCACTATCACCAAGTCCAGTAGGCTGGGCTGTTGACCTTCTCTAAATCTTGTATTGCATCTCACTTCTTGAAACAAGTAGTTGCCTTGAAGGCAGTCCATAAATGTATTGCTTGGGTGCAACAAATTTGGCACTGATGACCAAGATTCCCAGTCCACCTCTGGGAAGTTGAAATCACCCAAGATCAGCATGTATGAGTATTTCTTACGGCAAGCTGCATTGATGAGATTCAACATGTGATCATTATTCTCTGGGCTTGAGTTTGGGCTTCTATATACACAACCAATCAGGAAAAAAAAAAAAAAAAAAAATTTCTCTGCCCAATTGCTTAAGCTATCCAGATCTTGTTGGAGAGTATCACTATCCTTATGTGGTTATATACCTTTGCAAACATCTCTACATGCCCTTTCAGAACGTCTGGCAGATCATTAATATAGATGACGAAGAGGATTGGGCCTAGTACACTGCCCTGGGGGATACCACTTAGTACTTCAGCCCACGGAGACTTCTTTCCATTCACTGCCACCCGTTGTTTCCTGTCCATCAGAAAGCTTTCGATCCAACAGAGCAGGTTTCCCTTGATGCCATGTGCTTTCACTTTCTTAATCAAACACTGGTGAGGTACTGAATCGAAGGCCTTGCTGAAATCTAGGTACGCAACATCCATGCCTCCTTCGCCTTTGATGAGATTCAACATGTGATCATTATTCTCTGGGCTTGAGTTTGGGCTTCTATATACACAACCAATCAGGAGGTTATCGTCATCTGATAATCTGGTTTCACACCAGATGCTTTCATCAAACTTTACATCACTTAGGTCATCAACCTGTATGGCTGTTAGCCATTTCTTTGCATAAATGCATACACCTCTGCCCTCAAGTGATAACAGCCATATCCATCCAGTTCCAACTCTGCTTTCTGAATGTCTCTTCCCTTATACTTGGGTAGTACTTCTGTTATGGCTATGATGTCAGGTTGGTTGGATGCTATTATTACTTCCAATTCTCTTCTCTTGTCGGCATTGGTATAAATGCATTTAAGATTATTCTTCCTTGTTCCTACTGGATTTTTTCCAGGGTAACTTGAAACTGGATCTTTTTCCAGATGCTTTGCTGTTAACTGCTGGGTTTCTTTTTCCAGTATCACCTAATATTTTGCTGCTTACTGGACTTCCTTTTCCAGAGCTTTTAGGCTTCCCCTTACTTACTGGATGACTTTTTCCAGATTCTCTTGGTTTTTTTTTTCCTCTGTTCTTCCAGGAGTTTCCTTGGCATTTTCCCTACTTACTGGATTACTTTTTCCAGAACTTGAATTCTTGATCCGTCTTTATAATCCTGTTTACATTTTTTTCAGATCCTTTATTATACTGCTGGCTAGATTACTTTTACCCAGAGATGATTATTTTCTCTCTGCTGACTGGAATACTTATTCCCGGGACACATGTTTTTTTCCTCTACAACTGGATATTTACTCCAGATCACCTGTTTCCTTTTTGCATACTGGGATTGCTTTTTCCATAGTCCCCACTTGTTTTATCTATGGCTTACTGGATTACTTTTTTTCCAGGCTGTCTAAATCACTTGCTATAACTACTTGATGGGGGCTATAAATGCTGAGTTACAAACGAAAGGTCTGGTCTGCTGTACTGCCATCTAGGTCTCCCACTTTCCTCTGTGACTTGCTTCTTCTTCTGTGTCACCGTACTATTTTACCTTGCTAATAGTTAATCCTTTCTCTTCATCAGTTCTTCAACCACCATCCCGACATCCTCCTCACCTTCCTCTCTCAGCTGTCTATTTTTCTCACGTCCTTGGGTGACTATTGGCTGATGAAAATATTGCTCCAGGTACTTTGTCACTAAGTCTTTTCCGCTGCCTTAATCACCGTCAACACGTTTATTTTTTGACTGAGTCCAGTGTGGACTTTTGTCAGTCTGGTTCGTATATACCCTGTCCTCTTGCTAACTTATGACTGTTTCTAATCTTAATCTTCACTTGTTTTATTCTATAGCCACCGTGAATGGTTCTAATATCGACACATCATCTCTTATCCGTTCCTTAGGCTGATCGCTATCTGATTCAGGCATATTGTGAATGGATAACGTTTACTTTCTGATTTCACTATCACGATAATCATCGATGGCGGCTTGGCTCCTTTAAAAAAAAAAAAAACTCTTCACGTGAGTTTTCAATACTAGCGCCTCTACATGGAGTCCTTGCATCGCTTCCTATACTTCACCTTGTTCTGTTTCACATCTTGTAGCATTTTTACTGAGATTCTTAATAGTAGGGACTGCAGTGACACATGAGTCCATGACCAAATAAAGTTGGAATTTCATCGATCCCTGAAGGCGTCATAACCCAGATTCTGGCATATTAAAGGAACAATGGTACGGCACATCCCTCAACCGCAGAACTACACTGAGAGACTTTAATCATGGATCACACCTTCACATTTTGCACAGGGGCGATCATTGGCATTAGCACCACCTACTACCTTGTCCTTGCCTTTGAGTTAACTCTTGTCAAGACCTTTCTGCTTCCTTGTCTTTCGTCTTACTCCTCTTTATTTTTATTTTTTTTTATCATTTGTATTATCACTTCTTAAATGGAGTACTTTTGCTAGTGTTTCTTGATGATCTTGGTCTAATTACTCTTATCGGCTAATCAGGTACATTGAGATTGCTTTGGGAGGCATCTGGAGTCTAATGTAATGATCACAACAGGGACAAGTCACTCAAATCTTACTGTATTTTCGCATCGACAGTCTACACTTAAAGTCAAATCAGACACAACCAAAATCCAATACACCATGTGCAGTGAAATAGAATGAAAAATAAGTGATCACCAAGTAAATTTAGCCCTTATCTGCTCACCATCTTCACGACTTCTTGCTTCAGTCAATTTCCCATCCAAGGATTGAAGACAACATGCGATGGGTGTAGTGTGTTGCGTTATGTAATACACCTAAGCCATATTCCCAGAGTTTTTACGTATTTTCAACTGCAAGGGATTCAAAAAGAAATAAGACGGGACAAAAGATAACACAATTGGGCAAAAGAATTGCTGAAAGTCTACTACTACCTGTGGAGAGCATGATGAGTAGCATTAGATTGAAATGGTAAGTGCTTCCACGTCTGGAACTTTTCATTAAAAAAAATGTATGTCCATTGTTTCAACACCTGCGGTCGCATTCATAAGTTGGTCCTAAAAACTATTAAATACATTGTGAAAGTAAACCAAAATTGTGCCTTTTTTTCATTCAACAAAGATTACATTTAATCAATACATTCTAGACATTAAAAGTCACTTTTTGGAAAGCTTATATTACAATGTCCAAAGCAGCTAAGTGCACTTTATCATACAGGGGGGTTGGTCAGAACTATACAGGTGAAACAAACCAAAAAGTTACATTTTTCTTGTCATGGTGAACTGTGGTGGTTTCCGTTTTTCTGAATGATTAGATCCAAAGAAATATGGATTCAGAAAAGTATTGCTTAGGCCCTTCAAACAAGCAGGAAAGAATGAGTTCATAATACCTTGTGTTAAATTACATACAGGGTATCAATTATTGCTTATTTTGAAGTGTAAAATACATGTACAAAAGATTATCATTCTATTTGCAGAGTAAATTCTTTCTGGTCATTGTAATGGAAGCAAGTTGCTTTCACAAAACAGATATAACCCATCTCTTGTGTCCTTTGTTATACAGGGTTATCAGAAATAAAATTACCTGTAAGATGCAATAACTTCTGGTGGCTCGAGTGTCTTAATGCTACGAAGTTGAACTAATAAAATATTAGTAAAAAACAGTGAGCCAGAAGTAATAGTGTAGTCCTTTCTTCTAAAAGCAACATATGGGTGGATAAAAATGGAAGAGGCATTCCTTTGTTTTTCTCATATTTTAAAATAGGGTCCTGCATTCCTACAACAGGAAAAATTTTTCGGAATATATACACTGATGTATCAGCTTAATTTGTCCTAATACATCCTTAAACACATATTGCACACTTCTAAAATTTGCCTACATATACACAATAAAGCATTTATTGTGACTGCTACGCATGCGAGAATGAATTTTAAATTACAAAAAAAAACATCATTAATTCATGCCTCCCCTATACAATTTGAACCACCCTGTATATTATCTAATTATACTCAATAGTCTTGTGTTTTAAAACATGACAGTCAGGGGTGCAAATTCGTGTGAGTTAGCGAGAATCAAATTTACTGAAATGAAAACCATTTAAACATGATTCAATGGAGAAATTGGTTCTCATATCTGGATGCTATGAGAAGCACTGACGAGACGATTGTGTGATTCTCGTCGAATTGCATCCCTGCCAGTGCTAAATAACCAGTCTCAAGCGTAGTATAACACAAGCAAAATACGACATATCTTACCAGTGTGACACAAAAACTAGATTTAGAAATTATGTCACAAAAAGGAATTTTCCACCCTGTATAATTTCATTCACCCTGTATAAATGCATGGGTTTCTGGGCAGAATTTATATCTTTAGGTATTCTACAATGCTTATGAAAAAAGAACGATTTCCTTACTGTGAATACTTTTTTCAGGTAGAAAGGGTCGAAATTTGGTGTATTTTCAGGTTTTTAGTGCAAGTCTAGCTGCTCCTCCACCGATGTCCTCACCGACTCCACCCTGCCATACTTGGACAATTTTAAACGTAACTTCACTATTATCCTCTCAAATGAAAGGACTTGTTGCATTAAAGAAGACAAAATTAAGCTACAAAATGACACCAAAATTTGTGTCATACATTCCAGGACTTCCTGAACTATTTTACTTTGAACATAAAGTTTGTGGGACAGGATGTAATATCTCACCATATTTGAAACTAATCTACTTTCGGTTCGATTACATACAATATTTGTCCCTGAATTGGCAGCCTCAACGGAATAAACTGTAGGTTATAGGATGTGGTGCGAGGTCGGCTACCGCGAAAAGTTGCACGCTGGACTGGCATCGTGTGGCCCTAATAGGGTTGGCTGTATGCTAGTCCTGCCCTAAGCATGCCTCCTCCATTATGTAATAAATCCTTACGCCATTAACTAATCAGAGAGGCAGTCATGCCAAAAATTGTGTAACTGATAAGACCAAATTTTGTCTCGCATTCCCATAATTTTCACTCTTCACACAAATAAATAGTATCTGAGTCCACCTTGAAAGTATTCCGTAGAGTGTTTAGCAACAGCAGGATAGTCGTAAATATCTTCTCACTCTTTAGAAGTGAAATTCATGAAATTCAAACAGTAAGATTTTGACCTGTGACTAAGTCCGGCTTATTTCGCTATTGTAACTCATTCACACATTTCAACTGGATATTATTGGTGCTAAAGGTGGAAGAGTGTTTAGCAAAAGCACCGGTAAAAGCTTATTTGAATCGGAATCAGGTAAGATTATGAAAATAGGAGGTGAAATGCTGTCAGTGGCGAAATTTTTGAGGGGGGGGGGGGGGGGGGGGGGGGGGGGGGGGGGGGGGGCTGCACAAACGAGTGCAACAATGATGCAGTAACCATCAATTGGGATGTTAGCGTGAGTGCTAGTTGTGGGTCAAGTCATGTAGGGTCATTACAGGTCAACTGACATATAGCCCATGGGTCTTGGCCAGTGGTTTTCTTGAGCAAGTTTGGTGGCTATACAAACTTAACTGGAATGTTTTGATATGTTGGGGTCAAAGGTCAAGTAGGGGTCATTGGAGGTCAAAAGGGCATATGGGCATAAGAGGTCATTCTGTGCTTACATTGGACCGGTGGTTCTTTAATAGTATTTTACTAGGCGGTCCTTGGATTTGGCCCATCACCTGTGTTTTGCGATCACCTGGATTGACTGACTTGTGTTTTGCGGTTCATGTGACCTTGAACGACCCCTGATGTCTTTGTCAGAGCATAAAAATTTTCGTCCTCAAACAACGCCCCACCACCAAGTTTCGCCTGAGATACTAACGTTTACCCCAATTGACCTTCCTTTGACTTTGAATGACCCTGATGACCCTTGTTGTGACCTTAAGATTTGTGGGCATCAACAATCAACCCCACCCTCAAGTTCATGTCCATACATCACACACAAATGTTACCCATGGGAATGGGGTCCTTGACTTGAATGACCCCTAATTCCCCACTAAGCTGAGCATACCCCACTAGATGAGTGTACTGGAATGTTTTCGACTTAATTAGCGCCCTGGGTGATTCATATCCATACGTCCAAAGCGATGGGTATGAAAGCACGGAAAGTTACCCAATAATGGCCCTACATGACGTTTTGACCCAAAATAACCCTCGAAAACGTGACCACAAAAGTGGTACGGTGAAACTCTACCAACATACCAAAACTATATCATACGTCAAGCACGGGCCAAGTACCGCTAACGACCCAGGGATGACCTTGATTCCAAAAAGGCTTCCTCGAAAACGTGACCACAAAAACTGACGGCGAAAACTCTCCACCACACCAAAACTCACATCCGTACGTAACAAGCATGCCAAGATACCCGGAAACGACCCCTAATGACCTTTGACACCCAAAATGACCCTCGAAAATGTGACCACAAAAACTTGTACGGTGGAAATTCTAACCCCATACTAAACTTCAATCCATACGTCAAAGCACGGCCAAGTTATCCAATAACGAACACTGAAGAAATTTGCAGAGCTGCCAACATGAGATTTTGGAATCAGGCGAGATTTGATCTTGGAATCTTGGAGATTTGATCTTGGAATCAGGGAGATTTGATTAGAATAGTGAGAATTTAAGTGTAATACCTAGGTCCTCCAAGATGGATACAGCAAATGGATACTGTCTTAAAAATCAATTGAAGCTTCCACATGTAAGGAGCTGTCCCAGGAACTTAGCATTGGATTTTTTTAAGAATGACAGAAAAGGTGGAAGTAAAAGTCAACTTGAATAAGGTTCGTAATGAAACGGGAGGCCACTTACATAGTTATGAACTGCATCATGAGATTAGAGCTCTTTACAATAAAGCTTTCCCAAAAAAAGTGACAGGGCTTCGCCGTCTGACAGCCCCATTTAAGGAACTGGTCAGAGAACCAAGTCCCTATGGAGATTTAAAAAAAAAATTGAAATGAAAAATGTGAAAAAAGCAATTTGTAAGGTCATAACTGAAACGGAGCCATCTACCACAACATATGAAACTGCCTATGAGATAGAGCTCTTGTAAAAAACGCTTCCCGAAAAAAATTGAAGGGCTCCGCCGTCTGACAGGCCCCCGTTAGGGAACTGTCAGTGGGAAACAAAGTCCACAACCAGGGACTAAAATAATTATAAATTAACAACTTTTGCATAATAGCAATGAGGGAGCAATTATCAAAAAAGGCAAACAGCAAATCACAACAGGTTCATATCTTGTAGGTCCGTCCCTTTGACACACACTGAGTTAATTTGTTAAACACACTTTAAGTCACAGCATAGCCTATAGAAGTTAAATGGTTAAAGAGAAAAATATGGCTGTGCTGCGTCCATCCGAAAGTGGGGGAACAAACGAGTGTCAGAAATAGAGCTGGGGGTTACCGTTCAATTTCCTATCCCTTTACACAATCAGTATTTCCGTTGGTTTAAACGGTCCTAACAAGGTAACGGACTGCCGAATTTGCGCTCCACGGAAATGCAATTCTGCACCATAAATCGTTCTAATCGGGTACCGGCTTTGACAATTCGATCACAAAATCATCTTAAACCATAAAATGTTGTTTGTACGACTATGTTATGTTTTAATCCAAAATAAAGCAGTTGAATATCTTAAAGATCCCAAACGACGAATCACCGTGGAAGCTGCCAATTTTACCTTTTGTAGATCGGGTAATATAGATCCATCTGTAATTGAAGCACCGCGTAATTGGGGCCGTGTTTATGCGGTGTACACCTGGCACAAAAAAGTATCTCGGCATGACATGTTTTTCGATCAGTATTGTGCCAAGTCCTACCATTGAAAGTTTTGAATATATTACATTTATTGTCTAGGTCTGGCTCTTTCATTTAATATATGGCTTGTAAAAAACGTGCAGAAATGGCTGAGATAGAAAGCCGAAAGACGGCAAACCCCCAAACCAAAAATTGCGTTTGTTTTTTCAATGGGCACTACAGTGTACTGGACACGAACAACGCGGACCACAATCAATAGTGCAAGTATGCTTTCTCGCTCATCCAGTCGGACAACCTCTATGTGTAAAATTAATACACACGTATTGTTGCGTTGTACCATACAGTGCCCATTGAAAAGCCAAAAACTGCAACTTTTGGTTTGGGGGGTTGCGTTCTTTTCGGGCACTCTATCTCAGCAATTTTTTGCACGCTTCTTGTACATATAGATTTTTTGACATATGGGGTCAAGGTCACAAGGGCCACTAGAGGTAAAAGGGCAAATGGGTCACCATAGGTCACTCTGCGCATTACCAGTAAGAGTCCTGACCAGTGGTTCCTTAGTTTGTCATATCATTTAGTTGCAGAGTGATGATAGATTTTGACAAATGGGGGTCAAAGGCCATACAGGGTCATAAGCGGCCACTCTAGGTGTACTCAATATAAGACTTTGGTCAGTGATTCTTTTGACTATACGTGTGAAGGTAATCGGCAATGTTTTCAAACACTACGCAGTTTAACATTCACCTCCAGGTTTCCACGGTCAATTCCTTTACAATGCTCTGTATTGCAGCAAGCTCGTACAATCGTATATGAGTCTCTTTTACAGGCAATCAGTGACGCTTGGTTATACACATAATAAGATATCAGAGAGGTCATGGCATACTGGTAGCAGAGAAAATTGTCGTGTTTTAAAAAAAAAAAAAATGTCTATTCATTTTCGTATGTTTAGTCCACTTTGAGGGAATATCCTCGATCACAAATAGAGGATTACACTGACAAATTCCTGACTCTTGTTGGACGATTTTTAGGATATTCCTAGTCAAAATGTAAGGAATTTTGACTAGGATATTCCTAGTCAAATGTCCGGAAATTTCTGGCCGATGTGTTCCAAAGATTTCCGCTAGTATTGATATGCTTACCGCCACTTATTTCAAGCTTTCCCCCGCTTTTTTCAACGAGTGGATATTAAAAGGTCAAGTCGAATTTACGCCAATCATTTAGTGGAGGTCACCGGCGACACAAAGTAAATATCTAAACCCTTCAAAAGTAAGGCAAGCGTGTTGTCGTCTCAACTCGCATAGAATATTTATTGTAAGGGTTAATTAAAATATTCCAGAAGTATGGTCCCTGCTTTCGCACGTGAATACCCTCTTTTGTTTATCATATTTATCTAGACATGTAATATATTAAAGTGTCTTCAACTTTCAGTACCACTTTATAATTCCAGAACTGCCTTTCAACAGTTCCAAGGTTCCTTAAAACGGTCAACGTGGTGGAACATCGCTTAGAGGAACAGCACGCAATGTCCTTCGTGTCCGAAAATCAGCCAACCAGAACTTAATATGACAACCAGATAAGGTTGCTCAGCGTACACCAAAATATTTTCTCAAACACCTCAAAATATAACCCATATACATAAACTAAAAATCTTACACGTTGCCGCGAACCCAACCAAACCCAACTTTTCATCCATCCTATACCTTAAACATTATGCATAGTCAGTGGACAAATGCCATAAAGGAAAAAAAGGCTTGCCTTCAACAAGGACGATACACGATACCAAATTTGCTAAGGTACGGAGTGATATTTTTGCAGTTCTAGAGGCAAATTTGGTTCTCTCTACGTACTTATGCTGAGTATTTTTTGAGACTTGGTTGCAAAATCCCCGAGTTATTAACATAACTCGATCAAGCTGTCTCAGTAAACACTTCTTTTGTGTCATCTCTATTATGGTCTGGCCAACCTCATCCGGGAAATTTTTTGGGGTTTACACTAAATCTACTCAAGTCAAATGAACTCGGCACTTGTTGTTGACCTCATTCCTGGTAAGCCCTTGGTCAGATATGAAATGGTACATGATCACCATTTATTTTTCGCCTGAAGAACCCCACTAGAACCGGTTAATAGGTGCACACATACACATAGCATCAGTAAGAAGGACGACAAGCGCGGCATCAAAGATGTCCAAAACTTGACAAAATATACAAAGTGACCCAACTGACTACCGTCACGGAAAGTTAAAAAATCAAGCCCAACACGAGATTCCCCATGTATTTGACTCCCACTAGGCAGTTTTTTGTCAGAAATGCAAATAAAAAAACGCCCGACTAGTAAAGAAATAGAGCCGCTTAAAACACGCCGCTCTCGATGCAATAACCCGCAATTCATTGAATTTGATTACAGTTAAAATCATCAAAAATCAATTTTTGCATGTATGTAACAAGTACAGGTATCCCTAACATGTCCTGCAAGTGATAGGACAAGAAGCAAACTTATAAAGACAAAATCGTAAATTTTTAGTCATTACTGTCCGTTCTGACACTTACTACTACACACGTAATTGAATGGGGAATCGTCTGTAACACTGCCGGCGCCGTTTTCTCTTTCCTTTTTCTGTCAATTCCTCTTCAGTTTGGAAAAGGTAGACTTTATGCAGCATTCTCAGACTTTCCTTCACTTTTGAAAGCTATTCCTCTGCAAATTTCAAATATTTTTCAAATCACTGATAGTGTCTTTAATTGTTAAGGAGAACTTATTTAACATATTAAGTCAGCAAATAGAAATGTCTCGTGCCATTTATATTTTATGTTTACTTGTATAATTTGCCATAGGTTCCTCTACAGTAAACCGCTAATGATGTATATATAATATTTGACAACCAATGGCCTACTATACGTTCCAAGAATTTCTTGATTAATTATTTACTGTGTTTAGGTCACTGGTGTTCATGCTTATGAAAATCCGATCACCGTAACTCTATTAAGATTTTTTAATTTTTGTCTGGGCACTTCCGTTCGTGCATCATGGGGGGCTCCTAGGACCCCATGCTATTAACGCAAAAAACGATGCGATGGATTTGAATTTTTTTTGCAACACCATGCAAACGCCAACTAAAGTTTAACAAATCAAAATATAAACCAATATGTTGTCAGCGTTAAAAAAAGAGCCGAAGGCCGAAAAAACCAAAAATGGGTCCCTAGGACCCCCCTTATGCATTAAGTGTTAATTAAAGTCATCCTTTATCAATATCGGTTCATATAAACATGTCAATACTTGTCCCTTCCATTTAATTTTTTTACCTGTTTTTTGTAGCACCTGAAAATACTATGCATCAATCAATCAACAACCGCCATGTTGTGATTTTTAGCAACTACTTCATTAATTTAGTAGTTTTTTGTCATTTTGAACCCATAGACGATTTTTTTCTTTCAATTTTTTTAGGCACGAGTAATTTCTTTTTAGATAGAGTAACACTCAAAAGATTTCCTAACTTGTATTATGCTAGAGAATTGTCTTAAAAGAGATAAAGAGGTGTTTTGATCTTGCGTATATTTTCAACATAAAACTTAGGCTGAATTTCGTATTCCCTAACAAAATTAGAATTTCACAATTTCTGTACGAAAGAAACATTCTCAACTTAATCGTTTTCAGATTGAGATTATTTTTTTATGGAAACTTTACATCAGGGGAGGGCAATTACTTTCATTTTTAAGGACACCTGAATATGTGAAATCTCTTGTTCACCTTTAAGAGCCGTAAGAAATCGCCTTTGAACTTTCAAGAACGCTTACTCCAAGTGCACTTGTGTGAGATCACTGAATCAATGGAGAATTCACATGTATACATAGAACAAGGTTTAGAGCTTGACACCAAAGAATAAAATCTCGAGTAATTATGGCTATCAATTTCAAGGGTTGAAGTTTTGAGATTAACAGACGTTGTTTCAGCTCCAGCTAGAAGGATTGGTGCAAAACCCCATCTCCTGGTAACAACCACATATTTATTACAAGTGGATAAGGCCATGTGCACCGCGTTAAAATACTGTGACCCTGTTTACAGAATGTCTTTGCTGGGGATCCATAACTCCTGGGTCTAGGCTGGGATGCACTGATTTTGTGCAAACATTGGTAGACCTTGTATGGACACTCGACAGTTAAGCTGACTCATAGATTTTCCGATGAGGGCGGCCCTCATTTTCCAAAAAAATCGTGTGTTTTTTGCATGTACCATAATACTTGTCCATATACTAAGTCACTGGTGTGTGAAATTGCTAAGCTTAACTCGAATTCCTTTCATATAGAAAATCACAACTTTGTTATAAAATTCCGGATCCGGAATTTTGTGTATACCACCGTATCCTCTGGACGTAATACGACACATAAATGTTTACTGCATCCAAAAAAAAACCGAAAAATCCGATTCATCTCAATTTCGGACTTGTGCATTTTGGTTACTATCTTTAGGTTCTATTCTAGTTGACTATTTTTTCATTAATACACAAAAAAATATATTTTGAAATCTCTGATCAGACTTTAACTTAGTCCTCTGCAATTAAACCAACACCAAAATTACCTTGAAGATCCTTTAAACACTTTATATGGGCCTCATGATTTGCCTGACTGCCTACATTTTATTAGCCACTTAAAAGAGACCTGAGATTTTGCCAGCAAGAAGCGCCCCCAATTTTTTTCGAACCCGGGGTTTTTGCATATTTGGAATGCTTTACAATGTATTAGATCACACCTGAAGTGAATAAGCCGAATACGCCGTCTTTATGTAATAATATGATGATTTAGTACTTTCTGTCGTGCACGACAGAAAGTCAAAGCACGGTGTGCTATGGGGACAATTACGATAGTCAGGAAGTTCAAAACAAGGTTTGCTGTTTTCTTTTGTACTTGTTTGTCCAATAAACCTTAGGAACGTTCTTGGTAGGTGGTCTACAATCGATCCTGTGCAATTTGAGAGAAATTCGTATCCTAAAAAATCTCCTCCTGTCACTTTAAATATAGTAAGTATGATAGTCTCACATACCCTGGATAACCATATCAACTTTCACTAGAGAATTTGAGATGGGTTCAGAACAAATACCCATGGACTTCAAAGTAGAAACCTTTTCTGTATGAGAGTACTCTGTATATGGTGAAACTGTACAAGCCTAGATTTTTGTTTTCTTGCATTAATGTTTTTAATGTGTTAAATATCAAAATGTGCATTACTTATGAAAGAATTATAATTAAAGTTTACATGTGTATGCGTGCATTTTGCTCAAAGAGTGATTACAATTAGTATTTGCAAACAAAGCTTGATTATAAATGGTATACACATGCATTTAGCATGGCCGTCCTGTAGCCATGTGTGTGGTGGGGTACATGAAAATGGCTGTGGGACAGGACCTGCAGAATGGGTGGGGTTGACTCCATATCCAGCCCTCTCACCTTCACTGTGCAAAAAATCTAACTTTTTTTTACAAAACTAAATTCTGGTGCTTTGGGTCCTGACTACAGTATAAAACATTAAAGACAGTGGCGTACCGATGCAGTCATCCCAGAGGGGGCAAAATTTCCAAATCATCCCGCCAGAGGGGGAAAAATTCATAAATCGTCCCGGTGCTTTGCTCCAATGAGGTCTGAACATGACGAAAATCGCCGGATTTACTTTAATTTTGCCCAAACTTAGGCTGAAATTGGTCGAAATTACCCGAAAAAGAGGGGAAAAAAATGCATATTGTGGTCCATATCGTCCCGCCGTTTTTCGAAGCCAGAGAGGGGGCAACTTCCCCGCCGCCCCCCCATTTCGGACGCACTGAAATTAAGAGCACAAATACTCAACAATTGACACAAACTTAAATTGGTTCCGCTTACACTTTGTGTGGTTTTAAAAAAAAGCTTACCTCATAAGTCTGCTATATCTTCCAAGTGTACTTCTGATCTGCACTTCACACTCACTGACCTGCTGACATAAGTCCACACCTGAGCTGAGCTTATATAGTCAGGTTGTTTATTCCAGACTAATTTTTTAAATAAATGTCCACTTGGTGCAGCAGAATCTTGTTTTTCATACATGTATGTCTGCAGGTGAAGGCCAAGAATCACACTATGTAGACCTTGTTCATTGGTTTATCACGTACCCAAATATTCATGAAAATCAAAATGCCGACCATCAGAATCAACTGAAATGTTGGAAATAACCTTTTCCAGGGATAGCTAGTGAACCAAAACAAAAATTAAGCGGCACTGGCACATTTTCACAAATATGAAATTTCTTCTTCAATTCTCTCAAATGATAGTCTAGGCCATTGGAAGAACAGGGATATATTTTACCATAAAATAACATACCCCAACCGATTGGACCTTGATAAATGAGGATAAAGACATCCAGGTAATTTGTAGTGCCACTTTTAAGTTTTCCATAACTTTAATCAACAATGTGTATATTACAATGAATATTCTTTGCCTCGTACTCACATTATATTAACACCACAAAGGTTATAGACCGATCAAACAGTGTGCGTGGCGTGGAAAAATGCATACGCGTGCGTGTTTCTTCTTGTTGTTAAACCCATTTTTTCGTTGTCTGCTGAATTTAACGTTAACGTCGCTGGCGACGTTAATTACAAATCATTTCCGTATACCCATAAGGAAGCTGATTTGGTCTTAATCATTTCGGGTGAGGCTTCTGTATATAAGCCTTACAACCATGCAAATATCGATTTTGAAAAAATCTTGAGGGCGCACTATTTTTCAAATGTGCCAGTGTCTCTTTAAGGTGCTAGAATCACAAGATGCACGGAAGTTGTGTTTTAGAGCCTGAAAACCATTTAAAGGGATTAGCAGCGATAATGCGAGAGAATCGAAAAAATTGGGAAATGCTGTTTTACTTACAAATCGGGAAAAAGTGTGTACATTCATATAACTGCTTCAATGTAGGAAAAAACACAAGAGTGAAAAAAATGAAAGCTTTGCGGAAATTGTTCATACCGTCTCCCCGCCAATAGACAGAGCGAAAGCAGCGTCCAAAATCTGCACAACAGCTGGTGTTGGTTTACACCAGTAAAATAAACAAGATCAATAATGTTTTTGTGTTGAGGTACAAATTGTCTTGATCATGGTGCCCAATCTCACGCTGAAAATCTGTGATATTCACACGGAAAGCTTTTTTTTTGATCTCAAGTCGAAATTGTTTGATACGCAACGTATAGAAATTACAGAATCATATAAAAAGTACTGCCTTGTCTTTAATACACGGATTTCAATCCAACCCACTTGCAGGTTTTGTTCGCATATCCATGCCAGTAATCACAAAAATAAAATAATGATTTTGATGATTTTTTTGATGTTCTCGATTGCACATCGCTGCTAATCCCTTTAAAAAAGAATTTTTAAAAATAGGAGTGAACAAACTCAACTCATATCATTGAGAGGTTCACCGATGGCCTTCTCTTTGTGGTTGTCTAGCCCTGCAGTATTTTTGCCAATTGGTTCAACATAATTTTCCCTAATTTGACTCTGTGCCCCATGACACACTGTGCAATACAATACTGGGTAAAAGAGCTTACTGGCATGCAGTCTGTTTTGTGGTGTACTAGCCATTTTTTTGCAATTGTTCACAATTTTGAACAAGTTTGACTCTGTGCCCTATGACATATTGTTCCATAACTGTACTGGGTAAAAGAGCTTAAAGGGCATTTTTGTGATCACAACTCGCCCCCCCCCCCCCCCCCCCCAGTTGAGATTTTTATATTGTTGAACCTTAGTGAATCATACCAATCTTACGTGCAATTCGGTTTAGTAATCTGTAAGAAATTTGCAACTTTGTATTTTTCTGTCAGTAAACAGACAGAACTGTGTTTGTACCAGCCAAATTACAGCACAGGTGGCCTATGGGACGATGGGAACCGCAATTTTGCTGCATAACACAAAACCGCAATATTGGAATCA
>JAMKCH010000559.1:0-39619 GCA_023653785.1 Ophioderma brevispina | reverse complement strand
AAACCACGCTAACCACGGGGTAATTTTTTGACTTGGGGAACGTCATGCGTTACGCCTTGAATAGTAAGTGACACCACCTAACTACTGCACCCCACAAAATAACAAGAATGTACAATATGGTAATTTGTGTTAAATATATTTAAATTGGTCCTTCTATAGCAGATATAACATCAAAATAATTTGCAATGTGTATGCTGTGAAGCAGGGTCGCGAAAACTTCATGTTTTAGCTTTTTGAGCGATTTTTGAGTGCATTTTGAAAACAATGCATTGCCCCCTAATTCCAGACTATACACCTTTTCCCCCCAGACGATAAAACGGAACTCTTTATGCACCATTAGCCTTGTCTTATGCCCCCCTCAAAAGTTTGGTATGAGTTTTCACTTTGTAAAATTCCATCGGGAACGTGGTCTCCGTTGGGGGGGGGGTTTTTCATGGTTTCCACTCCCCCCCCCCCCTTAGCAACAACGTGAGTGAAAAAACCTTAGAGGAGTCGCTAAATGTAAAGAAATGTTTTCCTTCATTCTCTAAGTATGCCACTTGCAATGTCACATTGTAGTATCTCTTGGAAGAACACTGCCGTTTTCTCGTTTATTCTGTTCAGTTGGAAAAGTTATGTGGGAAATATCTACAGACTTCTCCATTGATTTTTGTCCCGTAAATAGATTTCACAACAGTAAGTTCGCCAGACTATCCGGCTGAATAGCGTTATGCCTACTTTTAAGCTATGAAAGTATGCCAATTGTCAATATTTTTAACTCTTTCGGAAAAATCACACTGTATAGTGTCTTTAAGAGACATGAGGAGATTTCCATAGAAGCGCCCCAATTTTTCCTCGAACCCCGGTTTTTTACATATTTGAATGCTTACCAATCTATTAAGTCACACTGAAAGTGAAAAACGAACACGCCGCTTTAATTTAATAATATGATGATTTAGTAGTTTCTGTCATGCACGAACGCCAGAAATCAAAGCATGGTTTTCTATTAGTTTCTGCTAACAATAACTCCACTTATGGTCTTAACCTGTTTCATTAGCAGATGTGGAGTTATGCAAAACCACATGTAATACCTTTCCCCTGTTACCAGCAATGGCCAGGCCATTTCAAAGCGCCAACTTTGCAGACTGCAGACAAACCACATACCAAAGCAATTAGAATCGGCTTTGATCTATTTCCTTAATAATTACTTTTTTGGAAATAGTTAACCTCAAATTTGTTCTGAAACCAGTAAATCCATCATTTTCCGGAGAAACAACCTTTCCTCATGCAGAAGTGGATTGTAGTCGCAATTTTCTTCAAAATTTTTAATTTCTAATTCTTTTAAGTTTTTTTTTCACATATGTCATCGCATTAGATATAGATCTCAAGTTGTGTTTGATAGTTGAAAACAGGGATATATCGACATTTAGAGTGTTTTTGAGATCGACAAAGTTGTGAGGTAGGTAACGGGAAAGTTTCCATGTGTTTTTTGCATAACTCCACATCTGATAATGAACAACATGTTAAGACATAATGTGGAGTGAGTTTAGCAGAACATAGTTTTCTATGGGGACGCTTACTATAGCAGGCAAGTTCAAACAAGTCTGTGTGGTTTTCTTTTGGCACCTGTTTGTCCAATAAGCCTTCGAACGTTCTCGGAGGTGGGTCTACAAACGATCCAGTGTCAATGTTCACAAATGTTATTCGGTCATTATTTTAATCTGGAAAGATGTTTTACTTGAAAAGAACAATTACTTTTTCCTTTAAAAAAGTGAGGGGGTCATTCAAATAACGATAAACCGGTAGCCCAGTATGCAAAATGCTCCAAAATCCTTGTGTTGCAGTTGTGAAGCACATAAATGTACAATGTACACTTTGTATGTGACCTCAACTGACCTCCCTATTCTTACTGTATTTGAAGGTTATATTTCTCCACAAAATGGTCTTTGTGCTTTACGGTTGCTTCGACCCTGTAAAACCTGAGTGTTTCATTTGTAGGATAGTTTCATGATCAACTTACTACAAGATCGAATCTGTGGTTGAGTATATACCGCAACCACAGACGATAGGTAACTCGATTGTCGCTGTGGACCGTGGTTACCTTTTCCTTATTACAAAATTTATCGTGCTCCTAAAAACCCTTTCAAATTTTTTAGTTATTCATGTCGTTTTATGCCCAAATGGTCATGTTACATGTTCAAGAAACTAATGCACCTACCAACTTGGACTCAATCTCCCATAAACGCTAAAATTTTGCAACGCAGTTTCCAACATCGTTCGTTGCACAACTGGCATATTATATAAATTCACATGTTAAATAATATCACGTACGTAAAGGTCATGTCCAACTCCTTTTTACACAAGGGAAAATAATCCAGTTTTCGTGATTGCACATATCCCTAAATCACATGTTCAAGTTAAACCAACTACATCGCACTTTCGCACGTTACAGTTTTGACCATGATCTTTCCAAGGTTTATCGGGATTCTCGCGCACACCATTTGAGCCTCGTGTAATCAATGCCCTAGACCAAATGGCTGCTTCATCAATCTCAGTCAGAATAAAAATACTTCTTTCTTATCTATTATAACAATCATTCTTTTAATTGAAAATTAATACAATTAATTGCGTATTACCATTTACAAAATTTCCTGCTGTTATGATGATACACTTCCATATTTCACCAATTTGTTGAATTTTTAAACAATGTTTTTTGTTTTTTAAATTATGTATAATGTAATTATACCGATTTGGTCATTTGTGTTAAAGCGTGTTGACAACAAATACTGAGTATTTCTTTGAGTGACACGATCCAGTTTTTAACTTTCTTTTTTTTTCAATTAGACCTGTCAATTTTTGAAATCGTTTCGTGACGGTTTTGAAAGTAACACTTGTGTTTTCCGTGATTTGCGTAATAAAGACGCTACTTTGAAGAAGGCAACAAGTCCATCCACCAGGTAATCAATGATGTATTTTTGTGTGTAACCCGTCACAGCGCAATTCAATTACCTATCGTCTGTGGTTGATTATATTACTCAACCACAAATTCGATCTGTGTACACAACTTACACCAATCGTCTTAGCAAGTTCTTAGATTTATTTTATTAAAATTTTTATATTGATTTTAGTGATTTTTCTCCATTGAACCACACAGTTAAGCAATTTTATTTTCTGTACACACCGGCGCTATCAGCTTGATACGCATTACCAGCTCCCTCTAATTTTGGTCTGTGAACCTTAATTAGAGAAATTTGTAATCCAAAAAAATCTCCTCCTGTCACTTAATGTTAAAAACCTTTGGGCATCACTCGGTGTCATGACTTAATTTCGTTTTGTCATGGTGTTAAAGTCAGGCGTGACTGACACTGTGTACAAAATGCCCATAGACGATTCGCAGACATAATAGCTCCAACCATTTACGATAATTCAAACCTAATTTCTATGCAGTAGCGGCACAGAGTAGCCACGTACGAACGGCGATCCCCAAAGTCAACTATTCATACAGTATCCTCCACTTTCGTTGTTTCGAGTGTCCTATCATTCCCGATTTATTTAGGATCCCTGACCCTGTTAACATAGCAACCAACTCATGCTCAACTGTATGCCTACCCATACCCATGATATGAAGGTGGTGACATCTATATATACACACCATTGACTTAACCTATAAAGACAGTATTTGCAATAAAACAGGTTAATGAACATTTCCCCCCTTCCCCCGAATTGAAAGCAATATGCAGCTAGTTGTTGCATACATTTATACAACAGCTTGATAACAGTGTCAATCAACTGGTAGACCCCTACTTATTGAAAACTGTGCTGCTTTTGCAGTCAGTGGGTGATAGACACTCTATTAATTGTTGCCATTACAGATTTGTCAAATGCCCAGGTGGGGTATTGGAAAAAAGTTAGCTACAATGTGCAAACTACAAATTGTATATTGTACATAAGAAAGAAAATCCAAATTTGAAAAATAAATGATTCGCAATTTATGATTCAGATTTGGCTTGATTCAATAAAGATAAGATAGGCTAGGGACAAAATAACAACAAAGTATAAGATTGGAAGTAAATGGAAAGATTGATGTGAAAACCACACTATTTGATTATGATTGATTAGCATTTTCTAGTGTTCATGGACCAAAATCATGTTTTTAGCTCTCACAATCAAAATTGATTGAAATATTGATGCGAAACTTTGCAGATTAAGGTTGTGGTGTGGAAGCCATATCGTATATATCTTAATCGGGCAAACCCTGTCAAACACAAGGAGAAAGCACATTTCTGAAAAAAAAAGTTTTAACCTGCATGCTGTCCTTAAGCAAAAGAACAAAGTCTGCCCCTCATCTTCTATTGAAAAGTTTGCTGCATAAAAATGCCAATATATGTGATGTGATCAGGGAGTAGGCGATAGAAATGATTTTTTTGTTGATATTTCTTCCATTTACTAAGAAAGTCTTAAAATGATGTAAAATTTGATTATCTTGTAATGCTTGGGAACCTAAAAATTGGATGGTGTGTTCCAAACAACGGAAAAAGGACATCACAAAACAATGTGCCAAAATTTGCCTAAAATAACATTAAAACAATGTTAACTAACTCTGGAGATGAATATCGCATTTTTTCATAGCATTCAGATGCTTTTTCATCAGCCCAAATTTTGAAAAAAGAAAAAAATAACCCCACCCCCCCCAAGTATGGGCCAGTGGGTTTTTTGAGCCATTTTGATTTCACTGTAAACTTTACATTGAGAGCAAGGTGCATTTTTACTGATCACATATTTGCAATTTGCAGCAAAAGGTAATCCGGAATACACGTTGAGGGCTCTGAGGGGGTGTAGTTCTTTATTTTGGCCGCTGAATATTGAATTTCACAACGATTAACATGTTTGTGAGGTGACCCCCTCAAATTAAATTTGCTGTAGTGTGAAAACGAAAGAGGTACAGCTGAACTCAAATTTCAGGATTTGAGTTTCTCATTGAATACTCTTTCAATTACACCAAAAAAGAAAGAAATCCATGAGGTGCATGGTGTACTCGATTTGTTGATTGTGGCATGGAATTGACCCAAAGAAACTGCGGAAACCCACGAAAGAGTGTACATGGCAAAAGCATCCAACATGTGAACAACCACATTTGTTTTTGGTATCTTTGCAGGTTGCCACGTGATATGCGTATCTGGCTGAGAGAGGAATTGAAAATCAACTTGCCGCCACCATCTGATCAACCTTGTCCATGTGATTGTCGAAAGGGCAAGAAAGGATAAGTTGTCTATCCATTAAGGTAAGGAGTGATGTCAGCACTTCTGTGCAGCTATTTTACATGGCCGATGCATGCTGATATTCTTGTGGCACTAGCGAGTTACAACAGAGACATGCTGTTGATGTGCATGGGCGTTTTAATTGTCACTGCACAATAGCTACGACATCACTGACATGGCTGTATGGGCAGATGTAGCTGCAGTAATTACGCCACATCCGGGGGAACACTTGCATTACGTTTGCATGTTGTCTCCTAAAGCGAGCCTTTCAGCACAGCTGTTTCACCACATTTTATTCTTAGAAACAGTTAAAGCAGTGACAAACAAAATTATGACCAACGGAGATAAGAGGAACATGCAAGAGCTATTACCTCCTGAAAAATCAGACCAATCCATTGCATGAAGCTTGCCCAGATTAAGCCCTACAAGGTCATGATTTCTATGTCATATGCGCCCTTTCTTTTACAGACAGTATGTTATAAAACTAGAAATTTTCAAGAAAAATTACATTGGCCCGCAATGAAATTTCGTCCAGGATATTAGTTCGTGGATTAAACTTATTTTTCAAACCAGTTGTATCAAAACTGTGTCGCTGTCCCAGTTAAAGCATAATTCAGTTCTTAAGGTCCCCATTCAGAACATTTTGCCTCAGAAGCTGAATTTTAAAACCAACTTCAAGTTCCCAAGCCCCTATTTGCAGAGACCCAAATCAGTTCACAAGCCCCAAGTTTGGAAATCGGGGCCGCACATCCCTACCTGAAAACAAAAGTTGAGTGCACCCTCCCCCCCCCCCCCCCGGGGTTCTCGTAGTAAACAATACTTCAAAACTATGTGGTCAATCTGATCCTAATTACGGATTCTGTCATTAAATTAATGGCTCACTTCTTTCACAGAAGTCCTTCAATCAGACACTCGTATCACTGATAAACCCAACGCAATCGAATATTGTTGCGTATGTGACTTTATATGCAGCTTGCATGTTTTTCATTGTTTGAGACAAGATCATAAAGAAATCTTATATGGAGTTTTATTTTAAATTTACTAAAAAAGTTGGGATAATTTGCAGATGCTTAATTCTTATGTTTGTGGTTTAATAAATACCAATTTCTGTGACAGGTCGGTGTTCAATGCTTCAGTTATCATCTTTTATATAATTCGGTGAACCGTCCAACAGACTTATGTGTTGCAAGTGGTTTTCCCCTTTTTTTCTCTATATGGTGGTCATTTTCTTATTTCAGCTTTGTTTCACTGCCATTTTCACTAGTTCCAACCGAAGTCCGAATTTACGTAAGTCCGAAAAGATTATCCATGATTTATCACGTAGGCCTAAACATTTGTTAAGGTGCCTTGGAAAACGTATGTGCTAATTAATAATGATTTTAATAGTTCGACAAATAGATGAGCATTTTAATAAATTGACCACATCAATAAAATTTTGGAAATTTCAGAAAGAGTAAACAAACAGACAACAAACAAAACAAATTGGAAAGTTTATAAGTTTAAAAGTCCATTAGAAAGTTCAAATATTCTTTTTAAAGTCAAAAACAAAATAACTCAACATTGGTTTGGGGAAAAGTTGGATGTTGACATTTTTTTAACAGCTCACAATTTTTTTTAAAAATCTTCAAAAGGCTAGTCAAAAATATAACATTTACCATACTTTATCACTTCAGCAATTTGCTGTTCAAATCATATTATATCCTGCGTCTTTGTTGTCAACAATTGTTAAATAGCAGAGTCACGCCTTCAACCTGAAACAACTTTGGACTTCGTAGGACATGCGAGAGTGATACACTGAATGGTTTACAGTCACTTTGCTTGTGAACATTCAAGAGAATCATGGTACAGTATTAACATAACAAATACCGCACCAGACCCGGCATGCTACAATCACTACCTTGACTTTCTTTAAATCTCTGTAATTGTACTTGTTTCAGGTAAAAATTCTGTTTAATTTCCAATGCTTTCTACGTGGCAAAACCCGACATTTTCAATATGAGAGAGGAGACGGGATCATATATGATTTCTGTATTCTCTAAAATGAAATTTAGGGTGGCAGAACCATATTAAGGGGGGTGTTACGTCAGACTCTTAAGTCAAATGCCAGTTTTTGAGGGTTCATCCTCATGTAAGACCCTCATGAAATTAAGCCTACATGAAATCTTCTCTAAGAGGATCAAATGATTGCAAGGATTGTACAGCTTTTAATTCCGTCAAAAATCAGTCCTTTCTACTCTCTAGTCTAACCTCATGATAGTTACACCAAGGTAAGACCGTTTTGAGGTTTTTTTTTAAAGTTTGATGTTTTTAATGGCATTAACAGTTTTTTTCCACATATTTTAACAGAATATTTATTCATTTTTTCCTCATATTTGTTCATTGTTTACTTTTTACTATGTTACAAATTTTTGACCAAAAAAACCCACATGGGTGGAACTGCAAAAGGGCACGGTAATTTCTGTGTATTATGCATACGCGTCTGTGATATTCGGTTTGTGCACAAGCAAAAGTTGGAAGTAATAAGCGCATCAAGATGCCTTGATGCATCATTCGATGACGCATACCCATGGTAACTTGGATTCAATGTAAAATGGCTGCCCACGGGAGTTGCTTTTGAGCCTCATAAATTGTTGGCATTGTGATGCATAAAGAACCCTGATGATGTAATGTGACCTGGTGCAGAAGCAGTGTGAAAGATAAGAGATGAAACGCTTATGTTTTGGAATAAGGACATATATTGTACGAAACAGGAGAACATTTTAGACAAGATGTCGATTTTCGGTTTACCTTGGTGTAAATATTCATGAGTGTATGCTAAAGTACAGACTCTTTTACGAACCAAGCTGTACAAATCCTTGTATCCCTTTGATCCTCGTTATAGAAGATTCATGCTAGGCTAATTTCATGAGGTCTAGAATGCGGATAACCCGATTTCTGTTTCACTTTCACGAAAAATTCATGATATTTTTGGTTCCGCAGTTACTCGAAATCGCATATTTGCAACGGTAAAAATGAAATGCATCGTATAGAGCATATCAAAAGTATGGCGGTGTTGTTTTAGTTTTTTTTAAAAATCGGATTTATGTCCAACTTTGAACAATCTTGGCAGTGCTCCAAATTGATGCCTTGGATTTTTGCCTTTTTTGGTAAGTAATTTGAAAAATAGTGTCAGAATTTTGAAAGAACAGGAAATACCGACCTAGAACTAATGACCCTGGAATACAAAAATGAACAAGGCACATATTTTAATAACATTTCATATATTTTTTTATAGGGAACCCCCCAAAAAATGATGAAAATCACTAGTTTTTCATGATTTTCTCTAAAATACATATTTTTTTTTGGGAAACAGGGATTATCATATTTGGATTCCTTGGCCTTGACAAATTTAAAGAATAAAATAATTATATATTTATTATGTTGGACACAATATTAAGAAGATATGGCAATAAACAGTTCCTTTGAATTCCTGCTTAACACTTAAAGAGACATGGCACATTTGAAAATAGTGCGCCCTCAAGATTTTTGTCAAATCGATATTTTTGCATGGTTGAAGGCTTTTATATACAAAGCCCTCCCCTAATGATTAAGACGCAAATCAGCTTTCCTTATGGGTAAAAGAACAATTTTAAATAATTTAACCTCGCCGGCGACGCTAAATACAGCGAACGAAAATGGCGTTTAACACAAGAAACACGCACTCCGTATGCAAGTTGCCCACTCTATGCTCACTGTTTGATCAGTCTATAACCTTTGCGGTTTTCTATCAGTGAGTACTAGTCAAAATATTCATGTAATATACACATTTTGTTGATTAAAGTTATGGAAAACTTAAAAGTTGGCTACAATTACCTGGATGTCTTTATCCTCATATCATGTCCTATCTGTTTGGGGTATGTTATTTTTATGTGGTAAAATCTATCCTGTTCTTCAATGGCCTAGACGATCATTTGAGAGCAAATTGAAGAATTCATGATTCTTGTGAAAATGTCCAGTGCCACTTTAAGTGACCATGGGGGTTCCTAGGGAACCCTCCAATTTTGTTTTTCCCGCGCTGGCCGCTTTACGCGTGGGTTTGTTTGCGCCAAAATTTTTTGTAATTGTCTGACTTTTAAATGCGCTTCTTTTCATCCAAAAATTAAAATCGGCCAAGCCGTTAATGAGTTTAATTATTGGGGTCCCATGGACCCACCCCCCCCCGGGCACTACGGAAGTCAACTGGATATTAAAAAAAATCAAAGAAACCAAAGCATTTTTTTTTTTGCTGTATATGTTTCACACATACATATAAATAAACAATTAATGGTACATTAAAAATAATTCACCCTTGGGTATGTGGCTGAAAACACACATTTCAGTTGTGGCTTGCTAAACGTTTACTGTACAAGTCTAGGGAAATGATTTGTATTTTGCAACACTGTTAAAAATACAGGATTCCTAAAACTTCAATTTTTGTTAAATTATATAGATAATTTTGGGTCTTCTAGAGTCGATATCAACATAAAATAAGTTTTCAAAGTTTGTGTAGCGCCAAGGCTCACTTGAATTTTCCGTCTTTTTGCCCAGTTTTGCATGTTTTGAAACAATGTTTTGCCCTTACTTTGCAGCCCAAATAACACTTTTCATTTTTTATTGCTGATTTTGGTTGTCTTATGAAGAACCTTTACATGTGGTATAACTTTCGTGCAAAAAATTCCCCCCGGGAAATGGTTTCCCTGGGGGCCTCCCTTGGGCCCCAACGGGAGTGAAACCCTTGGTCACTTAAGTGTAACACCCCCCTTAATTAGCCAAAAAATTACAAATAACATAACAGGATGTGACATGATGTGAATGTTCAGCACAAACACTCTAGTGAAAAAAGCCATTGGGTCACACTCTACTGTGAATCCCCAGAATAAAGTGACTTGAAATTTCTAACTGTTTTCTGTTGATCTGTTTCCCTTAAGAGATAAGATGTTTTGTGCCGGCTATCACAATTACAGGAAGTTTAAAAATGTAGTGCCATGTGGTGAAAGGAGTCGTGATTTCATTACTTTCATTTTTATCGCATGTTAGCACAAGAAAAGTGTAATTTTTATAAAGAGCTTCGATGACTGTGGACCACAACATGGACCTGATTATGTAGACAAGGTTCAAGATTATTGACAACTGATATTCCTCTGCAAGAAGTGTAAGAGAATAAAATTGCCTAAATCAAGAAATAAAATATATTTTTAGACTGAAATTTTTTGTCAGAATTACGATTTGTGTCAAAACTACAAGTCTTGATTTGAATTTTAATTAAAAAAAAAAAAAAAAAAAAAAAAAAAAAAAAAAAATCAACTGTTAAAAAAATATTTGTAAGCAAGCATATTGGGGGGGGGAACAATCAAACATTGCTTTTCTAATACATGTCCTCTTTCAAAGATGAAACAATTCCAATGTGGTGTCACAATGCATAAATGATAATACATGGGAATGGGTAAACAGTAGTAAATAAGTAAAACTATTTGATAGGTAGGTTTTTTGAATAGCAAAGCATAACAAAATGATACTTTGTAAAGTTATGTTTTGATTAGAGTAAAAAATCTAAATTGATCCACCCTAAAACTTACTGGAATTTCGTTTATCCTCCTTTTTGGGACCTAAGTGTTTTGCTCCCCCGATATTTTCCAAACCCCCACCAAAGTATTTTTGAAAACATCCCTTATAAACATAAATACCTCAAATGACCTCTCAAAGTCACTAAAATACTAATTTTATGCTAGTTCTACTGTGAACTTTCTTAAAGGTCCGTGGTCCGGTCGCTAATAGTCTCATCCCCCAGGATCTCGTCGTTTTTACTGGAAGTGATCAAATTTTTTTTTAAAATTAGGTTAAAAACGCGTGTTTTTTTGTTTTTAGGGTTAAAGGTTGTTTGGTTTTGATGTTATGTGTTTTAGGATTGAAAACATGCCCCATTTTTATAGATCATATTAGCGTCACAAGGTAATTCTACGAGCTTACACATACCTTTTTTAGCTCTTATTCAAAACGGATTGAAATAGCAGTGTCAAACATTCCAATGGTAGGAAGTCAAGGTCGTCCAATCAAGGGGATTGTATATAATGAATCACTGAACTACATTACATGTTTTGCCATTATCACCTGCAATTTTAACCTTGAAACAAATGTCAAAGGGTAAACCTGGTTAGGCTGTACCAAAAGAGAGCTCTTACCTTGGACAAAGTACTTTTGTTTGTTGAGAGTTTCTCCTGTTTTGATCCAAGTGAATCGGTGAACCATGCATCAGTAACTTTACTTCAAAAGGTAGACTCATGCCTAGACTCATGGCTTTTTTCAAGTGAGCCACCCTAAGCATGTTGAAAAAACCTTTCGATTGTAAAGAGCTTCAATTGCAATTCTTTTGCAATTGAAATAGACCCATTATTCACCTTCATAGGCTTAGAAATGCTTCATGGATGCATCCGTTGTGTCACATTATAGAAAAATTAAATATTTTAACTGGACTTTTACATTGTTTGAGTGACGACCTATGACCTTTTTTAATCTTTTCAGAGTGGCCCAAGTGATTAGATGGAGTCACTGGTTACTCAGGTGATAAAAATTTAAACTTTTTTTTTAAAGTACAGGTCACAGTTGAAGATTCAGTTTTATCATAAAGTGACAGGAGGAGAGAATTCTTTTGAGGACACAAATTTCTCTGAAAGCACTAGATCAGTTTTCCAGTTCAGTAGACCACTACCGAAACATTTGGAAGTTTTTCGGACAGTATAAAATGCTTACCAATATATTAAATCACATAATGACTAACCAGAAACACCATCTTTGATGATTTAGTATTTCTGTCATGCACAACAAAACTCAAACATCTTCTCTTATGGAAGGCCTATTAGGACAACTGCAGTTCAAAACAAAGTTTTCGGTTTTCTTTTCCTCTTGTTTGTCCAATAAACTTTCGAAACTCGTAGGTGTCCTATACCCTATCAGAAATCATAGTATCCTCGTGCCCCTTAACCGTGGCTCTGGCCACTTTTTACTCCAGTGATCCACCCAAAGAGTAAAAAACAAAATGAAATTTGAAGGATAGCATAAAAGTGAAGCTAATGTCTTGTAAATTCCATAAGTTCTTTTTTTTTAACTCAAAACTTGACAGAAAAGGAGAATTAAAAAGTGTTCAAGATACGAATCTCTTCAACCATAAGTGTCCATACGGACATTCAAATGATTAAAATAGCAGATGTTGCCCTTATTCGGTTGCTTTTGGTCTATCACTTGTAGGTATTTTAGGATCCTCTTCATGTTTACAGACATGCTTAAACTGCTTTTTGTCCCCGCCGAACAAGTTCGGACGGGGACTATAAATGAGCACGTCCTTTCGTTCGTTCGTCCGTCTGTGATAAAAGGTTAACCCTGGGATGTATAATGATTTATCTGGAGTTCCGTAAGGGCAACAATGTGTAACTTTGGAAATAAGCGGGTTGATGAGTTCTCGACCCTATTAGGTTTTGGGCGAAAATAAACTAATTAATCATCTAATTTGCATCATTTATGAAAATATCCTGCAATTCCTGTGTACAAGTTTTTCTGGAGTTCCGTAAGGCATATAATTATGCTCCGAGGTGGAAGGAAGTGGGCTGAAGAGTTCTCGACCTGATGATATTTTGGGCGTATTTTGGGCACATTGAGTATGCAAATTACTATTACTAGGGCAAAAATTCAGCGGACTTGCGTAATTTTTCAAACGGTACATCAAACTACTCAAAATTCCTGTGCTGCATGAAAGCCTATCATGGGCCACTCTTTTTTTTGCAATTTAAAAGTATGTGATATATGCGGCGTTAACGTATGCAAATGAGCTAATTAATTAAATATGCGTAATTGCTGTAGCTCTGAAAACGGTCTCGAGATAGGCAAAATTCCTTCCACCTGATACTACTATGGCACAGGGGAGGGTGGGGTGTTGGGGGGTTAGGTATTGCGGGGTGTTTTTGGGAGGGTGGGGTGTGGCAGGGTGTTGGGGATGGGTTGGAAGTGTGGCAGGTTTTGGTGAGGTGGTTCTGTGTTCAGTGTGTTGGAGAGGGGGTGGGGTGTTGCATGGGTTTAGGTGGGTGTTGGGGGTGCTGGGGAGGGGGCGAGGTGTTGCAGGGTGTTGTGGTATGGGAGTGGCGTGTTTTCGGGGTAGTGGGGAAGGGAGGCGTTTAATGTGGGTTGGGGTCGGGTGTTGCGGGGTAGGTGATGAGGGTGTTAAGAAGGGTTGGGGTGGGTGTTGCAAGTGTGCTGGGAAGGGGGAAGGGGAGTTTGTGGGGTTTTTACCGTGTTTGGGGGGGCGGGGTTGTCTGGTGATGTTGCGGGAGTTGGGGAGGGGGTGGGGTTTTGCAGGGTTTTGGGATGGGGTTGGAGTGTTGCGGGGTTTGGGAGGGGGTGGGGTTGTAGTTGCATTATCCGCATGTTTGTGATGGCGACATTCGGCGGGGACAATTTTACGCATCGCTAAATACGAGTTCGCCTTGTTGATGATTTTTTAGATTAAGCAAACCTTTGTTAGATACTGACTTGTCCATAATAGCAGTAAATTTCCAAACTCAATCCCTCTTCAAAATACAGAGCAATGACAAAATGATAGGAACTTTCTACAAAATTTGTTCAGTGACAAATAAATTTAGGGTATATACCAACCCAGAATATTGCTAATATTCTAAATTGGCTTCATACAAGTAACATTATAGTTTCCCATGGTGCTAAAATAAAGTTTGTATTCGTGATTCAAGTGCCTTCTGTTTTATTTATTCATTGTTCTCTAGATACCTTGATAAAAGCTTATTCACAAAATTTGAGTGTGATCCGATCTTGCTGTTTTGTTTTTTTAGGACAATTGTGTGTTTCTCACAGTCCCATAGGCCCCTGTGCTGTAATTCTTGTCCGTTTAAGGACAGAAAATGCAAATTTTCTTACAGATACGACCGAACTTTTTGCACATAGATTAATGGTTCAGATGATTTTAGTTTGGGGGAGGAGATTGTGGATCACAAATGCCCCTTAAACTCATGTCTAATTTTGACTTCTGGTCTGGCATTGTTCTTCTACATAATGTGAAAATTACAACATTTATGCATAGAAGCTATTACACTTAAGTTTTTTCAGCAAATTCATGCTTTTTAAATCTTTCTATCATATGGAAAAGAAATTTGTTTATTTTCATTTGGCATGCATTGCTTTAGTTAGATAGCACACTTGGTTATGTTTTTCTCTTTAATTTTGATTGTTTTTATCATATTTATCACAATTATGCTGGGGCTTCTGCCATAGGGATGTTCAGAGGCTTCAAGAGCTGTCGAAGAGAGTTAACATCCTCCCTCTGGGATGGTAACGGTTGAATTAATAGAAATGCATTAAGTTGTAAATACCTAAAATCAGATTGCTTGATGCGTTTAATGTCGATATTCCCAGGTCTTGTGGCATCTGTCACATCCAAGACTGTCAACCTATTTGAAGTTTTCATTAAATACCAAAGATATTGTAAAGAAGGTACCAAGAGTTTTTTACATGTTCGAAGTTTTGGTACGTTTATCTGAGTAGTCTCATTATTCATTAGCAGTGAATCATCTTCAAATCTTTGCACTCTATAGCATTTGATTTACTCATTTGAAATGGTTCATCCATAGGCCATTGCCGTCTAATTAGACTAACTGTATTTGATGAAGTAAATCAGTTAGCAAAATAACCTTCAAGTGGAAATTTCCACACTCTATTCACTCATTTGCAAATGTTTCATTATAGAATATCCAACTAAATTAGATAAAATGAATACTCAAATAAGACCAAACCATGTAGTCTTTACAATACCATCCCATCAAAGTTCAACTGTTTGACACAAGCTGAACTCACAGTTTTGCTATATGGCTAGCACGTCTGGTATACTTTTCAAGGGACATATGTAGAAATAATATCAATCATTTGGCACTCCTGCTACGCATAATGCTGAACATCAAGCGATTAGACAGAGTACCAAATGCCTCCATCTACAATCTCACAGGGACTGCACCCATTGTTAAAAGAGCCAGGACTCATCACCTGAAATTCTTGGGGCTATACTCTGCTTGCCGGATGACGACCTGGTAAAGAGTATTACTTTATATTACTGGACCACTCATGAGTAGAAGAAAACTGAGCAACAAACATACACTGTTCTTTAAATACATCTAGTGTCCCCTGCGGACACAACCATGCTCATACCCACATGGCGCTGGAGGGAACTGTGGTCACCGCTCTGCAGCTGATGATGATGACGATGACAACATTGTTCTCAAGCCAAGGACCAGATTATATTAATTATTCCTACCTTTTGTGGGGACTTCCAAGTCCCAGGTGAGGTGGCGGACCATTGACCTGCACTAGTATGATATACAGACACCGTTTCACTTTGGGTGGGTACAACAATGCCCATGCTTTGGGGGGATAAGGTGTTTGGCAAAGAAGTGTACATGGATCTTGAATGGCAGTTGAAAGTGGTTGATGCTTCAAATTATTGAAATTATTAGTAATTCAAATTTCGACTGGTGTTGATACAGGGTAATGTTCATGTCAGGTATCTTTTTAAATTACAAAATGATTAATTTATGCATGCTCCTGTTATTGGAGGATACACATTCTACTAGCTCAGCTTGGGAAATGTTGTCATGTACCAGGAGGAGGAATGCCCTTCCGTGCTTAAAAGTTTGGGGTGAAATCTAGCCATGGATGCCTACAAAAATATTTCTCTTACCAGCACACACACATGTGATAAGAGGAGAGAAATTTTTACTTCACCAAATTTTGGTCCCACTTAAGGATGTCATTACATTTCGGTTCTTTTGAAATTTTAAAAATGCATACATACTGTTAAAGTGCCTGTAAGCTTGCAAGGCATCTCTAATACATTTTTGTCTGTATTAGTATATTTTTGTCTCTGTATTCCTAAACTAAGAAATTGGGTGTGTTTGTATTATTTTACAGTGGAGCCCTGCTGGAAATCCATTTAATGTGGATAGAGAGTTCCTTGCCAAAGGTAATTTTACCCATAATTAAGGTCAACCAAATGATTTTGTCGCAAAGCTCAAAGAAGTGCAGAATTTATTTTTGCTACATCATTTTGGACATATGCTAAACACAAAGTGCTATAGGCAAAATAAATGAATGTTGACATGCCTGTTTATTTCCTGGTTTTTTCCTGAGTGGTTTTACATTTGCATAGCTGGGGGGTACTGTTTCTGAGTCTCAAAAAAAAGAGGAAATGAGTGGGAGCATGCAATTAAGGCTTAAATTTAAAAAAACCCAGTCATTTTCACAAGGGGATTTGCCCCTCAATCCCCACAGGGCTCTACCCCTGAACCCTAACTGGGGCCTTTGAATCACACACTTTGAGTTTGTTTATTCGGTTTTTGGTGTATTGTCAGCAAGACAAATTATGATCGTGTATTCCTTTCTCTTAAACGATGTAATAATTTTAGTTAGTAATTAGGCCATCACATAGAATGAATGCTGCCTTAAGCCAACACCAATTGCAACAGAATGTCCAACAGAACTTGTATTGAGATACCTTAAAAACAACATATCAAAAGTCTAAACTAAAATCAAAGGAGTGGAACTATATTTTAAGGGGGAAGGTGTATACAGGGGTCAAAATATGAAAAGTAATCAAATCGCATCGCAAAGTATGCCAACATGTTCGTTACATTTCCAGGATTAAAAAAAGGTATAGTTTGCCATATCCTGCAGGTTGTAGTTTTTTCCAATTGTTATGAGTCCAACATAGGTTCACGGTCCAATGGGGGTAAATTTTCAGATAGATCCATTCGTTTATAAAAATGGTGTCAAATTGTTCTCTAATGGTAAGAACCCTAAAATATACTGGTTGCACCATCTTAATATTTGTTGCATACTGGAACGCAAAAATGTGACTGGGGGCTACATGGGCTATGGGAGTTCACTAGCATAGCTCTGTAATTCTTATATAGAAAGTCAAACAAAGAATCTATTTACATTTACTTTATCTTAGTGGGACAAATTTAACAGTTTACAACCAGTCCAATCAAAATCGGACCATTCTATGAATTTACCCCAGGATGACGCTTGAACTGTTATGAGCCATTGTACTAAAACATAACCGTAGATAGGGCAAACTATCCTTTTTTTTAAACCTTATGGCAGGGGAACTGTAGTGTAAAGAGTGTGCGCTTCCCGATAAAATTGTGAATTTTTGCACACAGTACTTGAGAGGCATTGATAATCTATAAAATTGATGGAAGCACTGCCACCCCCCTTAATTGGCCCCCCCAGCTTGGTTTTCAAGTTATACAGGGGTCAAAATTGAATATGTTCTAATGTGTTAAAAAGCACACCAGGGGGTTTGTCTGGTCACCGATTCCAAAAAGGTATAGTTTTGCACTAACTATGGCTTATAGTTTCCGGATTATGGGGTAAAAACTTAAAAAATGGGTGAAAAAGTCAATTTTTGTTGTGTACATGGGTAAAAGTTAAAAACTGCTTGATTCAGTTAATATTGGTGCAAATTGTTTCCCTAGCCTAAATGATTGAAATAAGGAATAGTTTGCCTTATCTTGTTATCGTAGTTTTTCAACGTTATCCAAGAAAATAGGTCACATGTCATAGCATCCAATAGCTGCCAATATCTGTTTGACTTTACTTCGCCATTTTGGTTTAATAACCAGACACGTAAGATGTCAAAACTATTCCTATCTTTCATTCTATGAGCTTAACACAATTTGAACCACATTTGACAAAATTGGAGCAACTTTTAATTTTTGACCCCTATACAAACCAAATTGACTTTTTACCCATTTTACAGTTTTTACCCCCATAATTCCTAACGATTAAAAAAAAAAGTTCAACAAGTTAGTATAACCTATACTTTTTTGGAATCCTTGTAACCAGACAGACCATCACAGTGTGCCTTTCAACACAGCGGAACATTTTACAATTTTACCCCTGTGTACCTTGAATCCAAGCTGGGGGCCATGAAAGGGTGTGGCAAGTGCTTCCTCAATTTTTCTTGATTATCAATGTATAAAAGACTTGTTTACCAAAATTCACAATTTTATCCGGATTTGCAACCTCCCATAAGATCTGTTCCATATCGGTCCCCCCTACATAGTAGTACCAATAAAAATTGTACTCATTTAAATCAATTTCCGTAACAATCAATTTTTTACCCCTGTACAAACTTGCCCCCCTTTTTTTTTTTTTTTAACTTTTGGAATACTTTTGACTTTTAATATATTATTTTTGGACTATGTCAGAGTATATTAACACCCAAAATTGTTTCTGTGGCAATTTGTGTGGGGTTCAAATCATACAATTATTGGCTATATATGCAGTATATGATTTAGTTAAGTTTGTTAAAGAGGCTTTCATGTGGAAAGTGTCATAAAATATCAACCAAATTTGTATAAAAAACTTTTGATAGGGAATTTGAGTTGAGAAATTAGGTCATAAATTTAGGGTAGTGTGATGAAGTGTAAGTGATTCATATTTAAAAAATCAGACTTTAATAGCAACGAACCTTGTTATAAAAATCTTTTGATAGGGACCTTGAGTTGAAGAATTTGGGGTAATGTGAAGTGTAAAGTGCGTCATATTTTAAAAAGTCAGACTTCAATATCGACCAAAAACTTGGGAACCATAATGGACAGTTTTACAATCAATGCCTTGAAGTTAAACACCAGAGGGATAATTGTAACTTTTATTTATATACTTTCTTGACATTGCCAGAATTGAATTTTAATGGCGTGCGGGGAAAAGCTTGGACGGTACCAGTGGTCGGGATTTTGTAGCAGAATTCCTGTTCTGGGCGATCTATGAACTACTATGCATGCTGAGCAAGATGGCTGAGGACCTGATCATCTACAGCACAAAGAATTTAGCTTTGTCCAACTTGCTGATGCTTACAGGTAAGTTATATGTCCGTTCAAGGGGTTTTAAGCTAAGAAATCTAAGGCATCGTTGTCAGGGGTAGTATTTGTTCATTCAAAATCTTTTCACAACAAGCAGTTTGACCCTATTGCATAGCATTTCTTTATATTGAGAATAATTTTAAACAGGGGCAACAAAAAACTTCTGACTCTTGATATTAAGGACATGCAAGAGCTATCACCTCGTAAAATTAGGAAAATCATGACAGAATTTTGCCATATAGCCTTTAAATGATTCCCTTAAAGGTCATTGATTTGGATCAGTATGTTATAGCACCCTCTCTTACTGCCCATGCTTCTTTAGATCCATGTAAAACTGCATTTTAACAAAATTGTTTGCCCACAGTGAAGAATTTAAAAAAATTTGTGCAGAATGTAGTCAGTGGAATAAAATATTCTAAATCACATGTCCAAAACTGTTAATTGGATCTGATTGTGTTTAATTCTGTGTTGTCATAAGTGAGACTTTGTAACAGCCATGTGCAAAATGAAAGATGCTTAGTCGTCTATATGTGCACATTTATCTGTCTGTCTTTCAGGTTGTCTGTTTTGTTAGCAATTCGATATGTATGTTTATCTGTCTGTCTGTGCAGGGGCCCGTTGAGGGGGCGCGGTCGCACCCCGACAATCCACAAAAAGGTCCACTATTTGCTGAAATTTTGATAAAAGGTCAAAATAAATTTTTAAAGAATTTTGACACAAAAAGTCCACCTTTTGATGTATAAAATGTTCAAAAACGTAAAAAAAGGGACATTTAGGGGGGATTGGTTCCACTTTACCCAAAAAGGTCCCCCACTTTTCAAAAAAAGTCTACTTTTTCGAAAGTCCGCACCCCCAAAAAAAATCCGCATATGGCCTGTGTCTGTGTGTTTTCAGGTCTTGTGTGTTCTACTGTTTAACAAAAGAAAAGTCACACAAGTAACACTTGTTAACATTTCTGTGTAAACTTTTTCTCTTGCAAAACGAGGGTATACTTGGGTGACTTCATTTTGTGTGATGCAGTCTTATTACCATCATTGCTTGTCTCTGTTTAATTTTAAGTCTTGTGTGAATATTTAACACGCAAGCATACCCTCTTCAACTTGTCTATCTGTTTGGGGTGGGTCTGTTCTGACATGTGTTGTTTGAAAAGCAATGTTCTTCTAATAACTGTGCATAGCGTGTTCGCGGAGTGGCCGGAGCTTTGAAAAGTGCTTAGTTTTCGAGTTACCCATCCCCACCGTACAACAAAACACAACCACATTATTTGAAGAAAAATATATAAGATTTAGGAAAATGATGGTTGTGTTGACATATTGGTGGCAGGGATGATTTCTATGACGAACGAAAAATGCAAAATAATTTGGGCTGTTTTTGCAAGTTAAGCGAAATTATATTTTTTTATTTTTTTAATGTAAAAAAATATTAACAATCTTATTGTTATGGTATCCTTTTGTTATTGTATTAGGTTTTAAACATTGATAAAGGGGTCAGGTAAGACTCGTTGTGGTGACATGTGATGAAAGGATGCTTTTTAGGGAAAAAAGGGATTTCTGGCGGGTAAAAAATTCTAGGACCCTTATAGATTGTATGAACAGAAATCTAAAATTATAAATGTCAGAGATTGATGTATTGCATGATGAGTAAAATTGGTTTTGTAAGAATAATAAATAATTGATATCGTAACGTTTTTAGCTCAAAAAACGTGATTTTTTGGACCAAAAACACACCCCTGCCACCAAAGTTTTTGACCACAACCATCATTTTTTAAATATTATTACTTCTTTGATAGAAGGGTTTTGCGTTTTGTGGTGACCGAGGGGAGGGGTTGTCGACAATTTTGCAGTCCAAACCGCTCAACTAGTGATAGGTATTGGTAGCTAACACTCCAGCAGTATGATAGGTCTGGGATCTTTGTATATAACCATGACACCTCTCCAAAGGAGAGCAAAAAATTGGCATTTGTTAAAGGGATTATGGTGTATGAATCTATCGGCACGGATATAATGAATTATTATGAATTTATGGTGTTGCAGTACTTGCAGTACGAGTAGCGCGTACCCGCCCAACCTGCACCAATACGCAAAAATATGGGCAACTGTCAAGCCAATACTCTCTTTTTTATCAGTTGGACGCCATTTTAAAGCTTTTTAAAGCATTGTGTGAGTCAGCTCTCTTGCATAATAATATAATATTGGCTGACTTTTTCGGTTGATAACAGAAAATATCGCCCTCGCCAAGTAAATATCAGGCTTCGTCTTCGACTCGCGGGATAGTTGATCTAGGCTCGAACGATATTTTCTGTTATCAACTCAGCCAATCCAATATAATGAAATATCCCCAAATATGATGTACCAGATGGGTTGGCATGGTCATTGGAGTATTACTGCGAGAAAACACCATTTACACGCTTAACTTTCGAAGACAGTAAACAATTTCAGGAAGCCGCCAGTTATTATTTACGCTATCATTTGCCACAAGCCCATGGTTTAGTATTGCACACCAATGAAAGATGATCAGTGGTTAGTCAAGTTCTGGCTGTATGAAAGACTATGATTTACTTTAACATTGAAATTAAAAACACAGATTTAATTTAACATTTCCTTTAAATAGATTAAATTTATCAAAAATGGCATACATTTGTGCCTAATTGTTAGCTATAATATATAGGCCATGTCATTCACGTAGCAAATAGGTAGGAAAACCCACATATCTCATAAACTAGTTCTCTATGTCTTGTCCCATTCTTTTGAAACTTTCAGGTATGCAAGGAATGACATTCTTTGAAAAGTTAGTTGTGGATTTTTTTTAAAATCTGAGCAGATGTTAAAGTTTTGGGGCATTTTGTTCGGCCTTTGTGTTTTTGGCATTGAATGTGTTGTAGGCAAAGATTATGGTGAAAGTTTTTTTTTTGAGGGTTTTATTGTAGCCTATTAATGTAAAGGATGCATGCTGTGTGAAAGCTGAAAGCCATGCATTATCAATGAAGGCCTAGAGAGGCATTGCATTAGAGCCTAGTATATAAACCACTGGCAGTAAATTTAAGTTACCTTGATAATGTAGTTATGTTATCACTTACAATTAGCACTCTCATGTCACGTTGGGGTTTTGTCCTTGGACATTCAGTGGCTAGCTCTGTAGTATTAATCTCAATTTTGTTCTTCACGGACCATACTTGGTTCATTTCAATTTTATGCTTTCACTAGCAGTGGTTATGTTTCAAGTCATTTCATCTTAGGACGGTAGTTGTGGGGATATTAGCCAAAGAGAGGGCTGTGTTGGTTTGGCCAATCTTATTCACGCAAATCAATGTTAACACCAATGGTCAAAATGCAAAAAATAGTGATATGCTTAAACTGTTTACTTGTTCAACTGACGTCAAACAACACCAGTGAGTGCTTCTAATGATATCTGGAGCCAGATTAATATGCCCACTGTGTTGTCTCTTTCTTGGGGCAAGGCAAAAAACATTGTAAGAGTATTATAACCTTGTGACTTGGGTCAATAGTACTGAATGTGGAAAATGTGTTATTTATCAATATCCTTATGGATAAAAAGTCTTAAAAATTGTCGAGTATTTCAGTGGGATGAAATAGCCTAATTTGAAGTGCCAGTGGTTGAACGGTTGTATATAGTCAATTACTTGATGAATATGAAGTGGATTTTTTACAAAGTTGTGACGTGACCCCACCACTTTACATACAACGCACTCATAGAAACTACTCCTTGTGACCAATGATGTTGAAAAAGCAGATAAGAAACTGAGCATGGCCGTGTGGAATGAGATGTTTGTAAAACAATGTATGCTTAATTGATATTGAGACATTGAGAAAATAATATGCTCATATTTTACCCTCATGTGTAAAGGAAACATAAGAGTGGATTTGCACAGACATAGTATTTTAGCATTTGACACACACAGTTTAATGGAAAGTCAAAGTTACATGCAAAGTGTTAATTAGAGTCGAGTGAGATTAGGGAAGATACCAAAAGATCGAAGTTAGGAGTTACTCTCAACATTTTAAACTGCGTGTTAAGATACAGTCCATTTGCAATTTCATGCGACACCTGGAGTATACATCCATTAGGTTACCTTGCAGATATTTAGAAAATATGACACTTCAAAATATTATACCAGAAAAAAAATTGGTGTCCTTTGAAATTGAAAAACCCCCCCCATGGAAATAACTAGGGAATTCTACAATTTCAAATATTGATTTAAATGTTTTTTCATTTAAATTTGGATATTATTGCGTTCTGTGTAAAAATACCACCGGGTTAGGTCATCAAGGTTTGAATAGCCTTCCATGATTGGCTATGATGGCCTATTAGTCACTGAAGTCATTGTCGCATGATGAAAATGAAATTTATTTTACAAAGACAAAAAAACAAAAAAACTACGAATTCATGTTGCATGTGCATGAGTAATAACTCAGAATATTTCAAATATGCATGATAATAAGTAACCATTTGCTATTGTATTTGCTATTGTGCTTAAAAGGCGCCAGTTTCTTACATATGAAGATGGTATTTTCAGCTTATTTAAGGTGTGAATTAAGGCACTGGTGATGCATTTATAAAGATGCAAAAAACAGGCTTTCAACGATTAGGACTTTCAATCAGTTTATATAAATTAAGAATAAAAAGAAGTAAACTTTTAAGTTAGTGTAGAAAAAACACTTCCGATTCCTTTTTTCAAAATTAAAAAATCAAATCAATTAATCAGCAAATACAAAGATTAAAAAGAAAATAAATTGTGAATTATGTACAAAGTAGAACAGATACGATGGGAAAATAAATTAATTGAAACAGTTTTGAGAAGAAAATATCGAATGATAGGACCTCCACTGGACAATTCCTGGGAGCTTATAAGAGGTGGAGGCCCTTACTTAAGGTACTTACTTAAACTTAAACATACAATGATGAACATTATGAAGCGGGTCAAGGAAAAATATAAGAGAAAAAATTTGATGCTGGAAATACAAACGAGAAAAAAAGAGGTGAGGGACTAAAATTTAAAGAACGCGATTAAGGGAGTTAGTACCACATGACCGAAGGTCAAAAGACGTTTTTTAAAGAACAAAATACAAAACGCATATCACATTACACACAAAACTTATAATACCATTACAGACGACATAATCCACATTAAAAGATACCTAAAATACATGTACACAATACACAACATAATACCAACACATACCAATATAATATGCTACCTGGACGTACACATAAGTACATGCATGCGTGCTGTCACAATCATCAACATTTATGTTCGTAGCACAGATGTTAAAGTCAAAACAAAAAGTTGTGAAGAAAGAAAAGTGAGGAGATTGGTCCAACGTATTTTACTAGGGGTTAAAAAGGCTCGGCAGACTGTAGGAGCGGTAGGGTAAGAGAGTAGATTGAGAAAAAAACAAGAGGGGGAGTGAAAGAGAAAAAGGAGGGAGAGAGAGAGGAGAGTGAGAACGAAGTGAAGTGGTGTTTGCAGATCAATGGAGGATGGGAAGATGAACGTAAGTCAGGGTATATGTATGATCAATGTAAAAGCTTGAGGCGTGCTTTAAAGGTATTTTTGTTTGTGATAGATGTGATGATTTCGGAAGATCGTTCCAGGTTTTTGCCCATGGTACAGCATATGAGTTTTTCTTTGGTGGTGTTGGGTAGAGGAAGGTGATATTGGTCGGATTGTCTAGTGTGTTAATTGTGTATTTGTTATGTCACAAAGTATTTTTGACAATTGGAGGGTAGGTTGTATGGTGAATATAATGCATAAGAGTGCGACACTGAAGTTGTGAGTCAGTATTTTTAGTGTTTGAGGGAATGAAATAATGGCAAGGCGTGTGTGAGTTATGTAAGGTGAGTTAGTGATCGTACGGATAGCCAATTACTGAGCGGTGTTGAGCGGATGTAGTCGTTTTGAAGGTGTGAGGCCCTATGATATTGCAGTATGTAAGTGTGGAAGAACGAATGTGTTGTATAATGTTTTAATGTGTGGTGGTGGTAGGTGTGGTAGTGGTGTCTTGCTCTGTAGAGGTTACCTATTGCACGTGAGGTTTTGGTAATAGTGGAGTAATGTGTGGTTCCATGTGAGTGTATCATCAATGGTGATGCCAGAAATTAGTAGTATGAACTTGTGAAAATTGGCTGGGTATCAATGGTTAACTGTATGTTTGTGGTTAGTATGGATGAGATGGATAGCATTGGAGTTAGTTTTGATATAGTAAGAGACAGGTTTATAGCTCGGAACAGTCAGTGAGTGAGTTTTGTGAGATCAAGGTAGTTTCGAAAAAGCGAGTGTAAGGTTGAGTCTGAGGAGGAAGATGTTGTGTCATCTGCAAATTAAGATAAGTTTTGGTGTGTTATAATTGTTTATGATGTCATTCATATAAAGGATAAGATAGCGGACCCAAAATGGAGCCCTGTGGAACACCCATGTGATTCAGCGAAGGGTGATTGAGATGAGTGGGCGTAAACCGATGAGTTCGGTCTGCGAGCGAGCTTCTGAACAGTCCAAGGCAACACACGAAAACCATAGTGTGAGCTTATAAAGGAGAATATTAAGGTCTATTGTGTCAAATGCCTTGGAGGGGTCCAGAAAGATTCCTAGTGTGTGTGATTATTTGTTTTTAAGCTTGATTAAGAGATTGGTGTTGTTCAACTGAGAGCAATATATGTGGAACGATTGGGCCTGAAACCGTACTGAGCACAACAAGAATGTGGTGTTTGTTAGGAAAGTGAAGAGACGATTGTGTACATTGTTTCGAGGATCTTTGAGAATGGAGGAAGGACAGAAATTGGTCTGTAGTTGGTGATGTAGTGAGGATCTTTACTTTTGACGATGGGAATGACTTTGGCTGATTTAAGCTTATTAGGAACTATACCTGAGGTGAGTGAGTGTGTTTGTGAAGATTTGAGATGTATATAAGAGGTGATATGATGTGTTCAAATGCTTGTTTGCAATTACCAGGGTCTATGTCATCAGTGCCAGCACTTCTGTTCCCAGATTTTAAGTAGGTGGCGATCTTCTGCATTTCATCAATTGTAGCGGGGTGGAAGAAAATTGAGTTTTGATGCCGTTTGTGAGATGGCATGAATGGTTGTGTTAGGAGTAGGAATTTTTACTAGCCAGTGTTTTACCAAGAGTAGTAAAGTTGATCATTGAAAATAAGGGTTTGATTTCGGAAGGTCGGTAATCTTTTGGTTGTTGTGGGTGGTAAAGGTTTTGGGAAATTGATTAGCATGAGCTTCTACAATACTTGTATTTAGAAATTTCCATGTTTTGGTCAGGTCCTGGGCCTATAATGAATAATGAATTTATTTAACAGTTAAGGCAATGGAGAAGATGTGCAACAAGAGTCATCATCACCATCATCACGATCAAAGAAAGCATAGATCATAAATCACCACTAGTTAGATTAAATAACGTATCTTCATGAAACTATATGACACAATAGTTTGGTAGGTCCTTTAAATACTAATACCTGCTACTCTACTGTTAAAGTGTTCAGGTATGCAAAAATAATTAACAAGCTTAATCTAAGTTGTTATGTAGAAGCTAAATTATTAGGGCAGTTGTAAGGACTCGATCTTCTTGTTGAATTATGTTTCTTATTTAATGTGGGCAAAATAGTATAGTGTAAAAGAACAATGACTAATATGTATTTTCACACGATAGTTTATTGTCATATCCACATAAGAAACATAATTTCTACTACCTATTCATTTTACACTTGACTTGAGAAAAAAGGTGTATTGCAATTGTGTGAAGTTTTAGATTAGGATTAAAAACCCAAATTTGTCCTGACTTGTTACTCTTTGAAGTGTTAACAGAATTAAACGATAACAAGTTAACAGATTTTGAACAGAGAAAAAATCAAAGATTAAATCAATAGTACATCAGCATCTACTTTAGGAATCAATCACCCATTTTTTTTTAGAGGAAAATGTATGCATTTGAGAGTTGTTATTAACATGATCAAAAGTATGGGGCGGGTTTATTATTTTCCCGTTCGTAGCATGCATTGTTGAAAAAATCAAGTAGGCTCTATTGTAACTGCAAATGCTTAACTCAAAGCTATTACATGAATAATCTGTTTCAAACAAGTCAAACTGTATTATATTGTAGACCTACTCACACACAAGAACCAATTTTGTAAAACTAAAATGAAGTTGTTTTTATTGTGAAGAACCCTTTTATTGATATAAAAGTTAAAGGTTTTAAAAGTTTTCTAAGATGTTATTTTTAATCATTGTTGCACCTAAATATAACAGTATGAGGACTACGTGATATTCCCTATCAGGTCTTATCGTATACGAGTTTCATTTTGTTTTGTTTTTTGGCAAGAGTTCCATATGTACCCCTCTTCAAAGTTCTACATGCAATTTTTTTTAAATTTTGGGCCTTAGAGTTAGGGTATTGGTATTTATTGTAAGTGCAGTATATAAAGTAAAAAGAAGTTGTCTTCCGTTACAATTAAAGGGGGTACATATGGAACTCTTTCTTTTTTTATTATGGGAAAAGTTCTTTGCCAAAATCAAAAGAAGGATTTGTCCATTGCACTTCATTCTACTTCTCAACATTTACCATACCAAAGTATACTGAACTAAAAATATGTTCGCTTGCAGACCAGTGCAAACTTTCTACTGCATAGAGAATGTGTCCTTGTATGGCACGGGACTCATATTTTGTGGTTTGGGTACATGGAAGCTAAAAATACATTGTAAAGTCATAAAGTTTACAAGGCCCACTCCATGATGCTATTGATAAGCCTACATCATTTAAGTTAAGATCAAATGAAAATGAATTTTTTAAAAAAAAAGCTCAGATTAGTTTGGCATATTCGGTGGGGTTTTTTCATCATATTATTAGTTAAATGAGTGATGATCAATGAAAGTAACCAATTTTTAATATTGCAATGATTAAGGCGCATTTGTATATCATACAATAAAACAATCATTTTTTGGTTAGTTCATCTCAGATGTGAATTGATACTCTGTATATAATTATAGACACCAAAAACTGGTTAAAGTCATAAACCCAAATTGTATTATGTGCCATTTCTATTGTAAATAATATATAAAGGAACTTTAAAGGATGTTGTTGTTTTCTTTGAATGCCATCATATATAGGTTACTGCATCAGTGATGCTATGTTATAACGAATGAGCATGGGATTCTGAGAAATATACTTTTAACATAAAATTAGGGAAACTCTTACATCATACAAAGAAGCGCTAGTCGGTACATTGAAAAGTAGTCTACATTGCTTGAAACCGCGCATTAGTGGGTATCGAACACTGATCTCTACCCAATGGATTGGAAACCTGGGCTTCAGAATTGAAGCACGATGGCCATTATGGTCATCCAAAAAGAGCCCGAGCAGGAGGTTAAGAGCCGGTACATTATACAAAATGTTCCCATGACATGTGGGATAAAGCGACATACAGACTAAGAATTCAGTCCCAATTACAGTGAGATCATTGTATGTGTGCATATGGGATGCATGTTGTCTATAAACGTGCACCCAGGATAAAACTTTTTAAAAGGTTGTCTCTGGAATGGTATTGTGTTCGGCACGGTAGACCAAGATGCGCCGCCCGTGCTCCATCATTAATATTCAATTACAGTTGTGTAGCCAATCATTGTATAGAGATCAGTGGTTACAGTGAGACTGTGATTTAAAACTAGAAAATATTACGCGGACCCTTCAAATGTCCACGTTTTCATGGATTGTTAATGTGTAGGCCAACTAAAAAATTTGTCATCACAAACTGATTATTAAAAACCCCTTCTTAACATTCTTCTCAATCACGGGGTTTTAAAAAGTATTTTTTTGATATTAAAAATTACTAATACACACGCGCTCCTATCCTTGGGTGTCTCAAGAAGTTCACAGGATCGATGCTTGTGGGCAACTACACATGTATATGCGTGTATGGATATATTTTCGCTGGCTTCAGTTTCGGTATTGCATGTGGCATTGTAAATATACCACAGGGAATAAACAACATGGTAGCTTCCATGATTGTTGGTTGTACAGTTGTGTACATTGTCGGGAATAAATCTGGATTTTTTTTGCAGAAATACTCCAATGGCCATAAAACCATATGCTACGTTTTTAATGTAGGGATATTTCATTATATATGTGCCAACAGATTACACCAATAAATCATCTCTTGCAAACTAAGTTCAGAAATTAGTACTTAATTCCCAGCAAGCTACTGGATTGAAGCAAGAACCCAGGTATCCGAGGCAAGCTTAAAAAACCTAAAGCTGCACTCGTTTCTTAGTAAATAAAACTTTATTTTCTTTTATTTTTCAGATAAGTATTAAAAACATATATGGATCATACATGCACTGTTAAAAGTGTGCATTAAAAAACAAGCGTTTGACTGGCAGCTTGGGAATCACAAAACAGTTAAAAATGATATTTTTTTACCTTTATTTACCTGTTTCGGTCTCTTTTTAAAGTGATTGCAGTTTTGAGTCCCAGACGGACAGTCGAAATGGACGTTTTTTAATTTTAAAGAACATTTTAACAATGTGGGAATACCTTGTCTGCCCGCTACGTATGAACAGTACAATCCATTCATTTACTTTTGTTTCGGTGTGGTGGATGCAGCACTGGAAGCCTGATGCCACAGAAGAAGAATCCGGACAGTTTAGAGCTCATCAGAGGCAAAAGTGGACGGGTCTTTGGCAATTTGAAGATTCATGTTGTGAGGCTATAAATCTAGCATATACTTACTCAGTTTAGTTCAGTTGCGTAGAGCCAACATTTGGGCAGATGTGAACACGCTGAATTAAAGCGCAACTTTGCACCACTTACTCTTTTAGGCCCTATAGAAACATTTAGAAGGGGATGGGCACGGTTCTGAGGGGCCTAGGTCATGGTTACGCAAAAGAGGTCAAAGGTTCCGTCATTGGTGAATACTGTAAATCCGTGAGGATTGCTAGATGCGGGAGATATTGACTCTGATTGTGTCTATATGTCCCCCAGAACAACATTCAAGTTTGGGTCACCTGTAGGAGGGGGTGGGTGGGGTTTTAGTCAATGTAACACAGATGTCAAAGGTCACGTTTGTACATATTGTGTAACGCCAAGCATTGGACCAGAGCAGTATTAATAATATTGTACATCAGTTTTATTGCAGTATTTTATTAGAGAGTATTACAAAAAATGTATTATATCTCCCATAGAAACATTTTAAAGCCGAATGCCTCAGTCTTGACCTAATTCCGGGCAACACGAAGAGGTCAAAGGTAAAACACGGTGCAGCTGTTAAATTTGTGTTCATACAACTACAGGTACTATGTTTCTATGGGATGTTTATAACCAAATCGGGATTAATGTATTCCAGCATGCGGAACGGATTTTTCAGTCTTTAAAACTTACTTATAGGGTGTTTGTGGTACAGTCAACCGCTTTTGAGATCAAGGAATCCCCAATAAACCATACAGGAATTGAGGCTTACATCATGGTCAATCCAGAATGGTGCCAAGAAGGTCGCCAATAGGCCGCCCCAAAATCATGTGGAGAATAGAGTTCTCAAAGTTATATAGTGTTAGTGGTTTGTAGTCCAACCATTTTAAAGTGGTGGAAGGGTCATTTTAAAATCATCTGAAACCAGTGAGAGCCTGACTCATGGTCAATCCCAAGATGGATGCATAGGCCACACGTAGGCCGCCCTATCATGTTGTGAGATTATATGTCGTCATCTTAACTCAGTGTTGATTTTATGGAGTCCAGTTATAGAGTGTGGGGGTCAAGTCATTAAGGCAATAATTTATTTGTACGTGGCCAATTCCAAAATGGCCACCGTGATGTTAATCCTACATTACTCGATCTGTTTCTTATTCCCAGTTACATTGAGTCACTTTAAATGTGCTCATAATTATCAACAATGGTGGTTAACAAGAATGGACATTGTACGCCCCGGCGGAGGTGTGTATGGTATGTGTCGGTCAAGAGGATAAGCCGTGGCAGGGTCTTATACTTCTTGGTATCTACAAATGAATTTACAAAGGAAATTTATTACTCAACATTCCATCGTCAGGGGGCGGTCAGACAGAGTACGAGCTTAGATGGTTTAAAGATGACTGGAATCCTTTCGAGGGAATAATTACACTACTGGAAGTGAACACCACTTGTGGGATACGATGATAACTAAATGAGAAGTTAACTGATTTTTTGTTATCGTGTGGTAGTGGTGACGTGTAATAGGAAAGGAAAAACCAATGGCGGAGAGCAAGGGGATGGATGATATGTAGTAGAGGATATGAAGGCAACTCCACAACCGTGAACACGGAGACGTCCCCACTGGAATAATGCAGGATGTAAAATGTTGAGATATTGAACCAGTGGGGAGGGCGGGAAGCAGGGAGGAAAGAAAGGGTGAGGAAGTATTTATTACAACTAGATGCAGCAGCACGTTATGCATCCAGTCCAAGCCGGACTAGTTACCATGTGTCGAACGAATTCCTTAGCATCCAAACTCGGGTGTATCATAAAGCGCACAGTCTCGACTGGAGTGGTTAAATCGTGATACGGAGACAGGGATGTCAGAGCTTGAAAACGATGGCGTGTAGGCGTGGATTTGATTGCTCCTGGAAAAAGTGGTGCTGCTGGGCTTGCAGGTGCCGAGCGATGTGGTTCCGCCAGGACCGGGAGGCGAAGGCCGGCTCAGAGCACTTGGTGGCCGGGTTGGAGTGCCGGTGGAAGTTCTTGAGCAAGAGAGAAGAGAGTGCCACGCGAACTTGGCAGGCAGGCAAGGGGAAAGAGCTCGGCCGGAGAAAAAGGTTGGCAGGAGTGCTGATCGAAGCAGTTGAAGGAGGAGTGCAATTCATTCAGTGGTCGGAGGAGTGATACTTGGTAGCCTGTGGACAAGGTTGGAGTGCTGGTATGAAGTCTGAACAGGAGCTAGCACAATAGAAGTTAGTTAGAAACCTTCACTTAGAGGGAGCTCAAGCGTTGGCAACTGGGTGAGTGCCTCTGTGAGTTGCGAGCAGGAGGAGTGCCACTCAGAGCTTTAGAAGCGACGCAGAGGAGCTCCAAGCGCTTAGGCATGGCAGGAGCGCTGGTGAGATGCTCGTTGCAGGAGTGTCATTCAGAGTCAGTAGGAGGGAGACGGAGGAGAGGAGGATTGGAGCGCTTGGACATGTTGGAGTTCTGCTGTGCAGTTAGAGTCCGAGAAGCACCACTCGGAGCTTTAGGAGCAAGACAGATGAGCTCAGGCACTTGGACAGGGTTTGGACACACCGGTGTGAAGTCTAGTGTAGGCTGAACACCACCCGCAGTTTGCAGGAGCGAGCAGAAGAGCTGCGGGAGAGCACTTGGACAGGTATTTGGAGTGCCAATGTGAATTCTGGAGTAGGAGGAGTATGCCACGCAGATTGGAAGGAGCGAGGTGAAGGAGCTCGGCACTTGGAAAATGGGTTGCAATGCCCCTGCGGCATGTAGTTTGGTACTCGGCCGGTTACAGTACATAGAAAAATGACCCGCTCTATTTTAATTATAATTGTACATAATAAGAATGATTTATTCCCTTTTCCTGCGAATTACATGAAATTAATTTATATTCTTCAGGGTATTGTAAACTTCTTTTCTGCTGCCTTTTATCTTTTTGCAACTTACAGGCGTCGATCTTGTTTTAAAAATAATTTAAAAAAATATTATTTAGGCTTTCTTCAAATTATAATCTTGTAACTTTGTTATTCTCCTACCCGTGTGCTCTTCTTACGTTTAAATCTCAACTGCCGGCTCCCGGACAACATATTTTACAGGTAGTTTTATACAACATCTAGGATGCCACCGCACACAGGTAGGATCAACGAGCGTCGGATCACAGCCAATCCGGGCGCACCAGAGCGCGAGGAGGATTTTGCGCCCAGAAAACCCGGCGAAAGCGCATTTATATAACAGAAAATTACTGTTCTAGGATTGGTACAAAACCCAGCACTATCATTAGTCGACACCTACGAGGGCTTGCGAAAGACCCTGGTTCACTTGTCCATATTGATTATTAAATTATAATACTGGCCTAATTTTTACCTTTTAAACACGAAAAATAATCCTTCAAATTTACTTCTAATGTTAATTCCTACCATATCCCAACATTAAAGGATTATTAGCTACAATGTTATAATTTATTGAAACCCTAAACAAGTATCACAAATGGCACCATCAAAAACAGCTGCACATACAAATGATGTAGACAAAAAATCATAATCACTAACATGATAAGTTGCTTCATGGATATTCTTGACCTCCAAAAAAAACACACCTCTAGTGCCAAGTTTTGAAATGATCGTATAGCGCAAACATGATTAAGCGGCATATTGGTGACCTTATTGGCAGCAATCTTGTTGGTTGACATTGATGTAAGCTCTCAATGGTTTTATGATTGATTTTAATGGACACCTCAGCACCTTTAAAATGGGTTAACTACACCATCTAGAACAGTGCGCGGTCCAGGGAGGGGCGGAGGGGGCGCGCGCCCCCTGTTAAATTCTGCAAAATCTTGCAAAATCAGCCCCATTTTGGAAAGCCTTTGAGACACGTTTCAGCTTTCAGCCCCCCGGTAACTTTGAAGTTTTTCAATTTGATCCGCACTGGACAAACCACCACTAAAGTAAGTATATTAAGTACCCTTTGGCTCCAAACAGATTTGGTGACAGATTGGCGAACACTTATGGCAGCCATCTTGGTTGCCATGACATAAGCTCAATGGTCACTGATAATAGTTTAATAGTTCCTTGACCTCAACCCCGGTTGACGAACCAACAAAACCAATATAAATAAGTTTTATGTACCCTATCGTTCCCAAAACTTGACTTCGCGGCAACAATTTGGGACCTTCTGGCAGCCATCTTGATTATTGACCGTGAAGTAGTAAGCTGTAAAAAATGGTCATGTAATTGCGTCTTAATGAATCCTTGGCCTCAAAAACATAGATGATTAGATACCAAAATCATCCATCTGGATCGAATATGAACAAAAATATAGCTGAAAATGGGGATTGGCGGCCATCTGGATTTTCAAATAAGATAGTTGTCCACACATTGCCTTAGTTTATCCTCGAGGTTACATGTCTATAAAACATATAAATAGTTTAAATACCTATCACTGCAAGAAGTAGCTAGTTTGTATCGCCAGAACGCTCTATTATAGACGATTTTGGCAGCCTTTGGAAATGTCGGCCATCTTGACATGGACTTCAAAAAATGGCACCGACCTGTAATATGCTTCTTGTGACCAAACAAAACAAGTGTTGCCAAGTTTGGTGCTTTAATCCAGGGGTCACGATTTGTTCAATAGGCTAATGGATAGTTGGTCTTGAAAGCGATGAAGTGCACCAATGGTTCCCAAAATGAACCTAAATCACAGCATTATGATTATTACAGACACTCAATAGGTGAGTGAAAAAAGATTAAGGATAATAGTAAGACATGATTTTAGGCAGTGTAGTTGCCTTGTGTGGTGGATGACCTGTATTATGATATGCCTGCTACTTGCTGTGAGGTTGTCCAAAAAATTTAGAAGCCCTTTTTTTCACTGTTTGAAGTTTGTCAGAAATATCCCCTTGAATGAATAAGCTGAACATTATTTTTTGGTTATGTGATTTGAAATTTTAATCTGTTTCTATGTGGCAAAAAGATCAACAAGAAGTTTTCATTATTGAGTATTTTTGGAGAGCTGGTTTGTTCTTGTAGCTTACTTAGCTATGCTGAGTTCATTATCCAGCAAGGCTACTTTCAGTGGCTTTTGGAAATGTTTTCCAATCCTATATTTCTGTCCCCATACAACATTTTTTCTCCAAAAAAGCAAAAAATAAAAAAAATAAAAAAAATAAAAAAAATAAAAAAAATCTACAAATTTTCAACCTAGAATTATTAGTGTCTTCCCATTTTGATACCATTATAATTATGATTCATAGTGCCAGTACCGAGTACGAAAACAAATATGATTCCTTTAATAAATGCACCACAGCCCATGCACATGGCTGACATGTGTTGGACTTGTCCACCAATCCATGTACTACAATACTCTTGATTGACTGTGACATGGAACGCTTACCCTGAATTTAGGCAATACACATATACGTGCCCATGATAGCTGCGCGCACATTTTGTTATCGGGAAACCATCACTCATAATTCACCATGTACGTCCAGTATCCCAGAATAATCCGTTACAGAGGGTGAGGAGATAATCTCCGAGCGAGACGTTATAGTGACTTTAATACTTTTCAAGTGAAGGAGTACTTTCCAGTTACATTCAATTATTACAGTATAATTGTTATACTCTCTTAGATTGAGAATGCTGATAGGAAATTCAGTTTTTGATTGGTTAAGTGACTTATCATTATAGTGGATATGTATGGGGCATTTGTTATTGTCAGGGTTTGATTGGTGCATTTCACCCATGTCGATTGCCGCCATTGGAACATTTTTTTGGCGACTTATGTCAACAGAAAAATAAGAGATGGCGACGACGGCCCCCTAACATAATGTTTACTATTATACCTATAAAAACTATACCGGTATTCCAGTCATTTAGAAAAATAACCCTATGTGCAATTTGTAAACAAAGCATGACCCCCCCCCCCCCCATGGCACCTACAATCCTAAACCGTGGATACCAATATCTTGAAGAATCTGACTGAAACTCAATTAAATTTCCCACAGCTAACATTTGCACCATCCTGAAGACACTTTGGATTAATTTCATGGCCCCTGATCTGTATGTGTCACATGAATCGTGGACCATATTGGCCATAAAGTTAAATTCCCAATTTCTAGTGGATTCAAATTACACTGTTTTGACAAAGTGTTGTCAAATAATCTGTAGATACCTGTAGTTTTTAATAGGGTGAAGGCTAAACTATTATCAGTACCGCTGCACATTGGACAAGTGCATTTGGAGAAACAGAGGAGAAATTTAATTGTTTCATAGGGAATGTAAATATGCATACATTGCTGTGCCTTAAAGCAACAATAGTCAAAATACATTCTTGTCTAAGTTATTAGATTGCAATCAATGAAGTCAAATTATCCAAATGTCTGATATGTTGATTCTGGTCTACTGTCACACAATTTTGAATATATTGCCACATCAAGTTAAAGTGGCATTTCGTGAATCCACAGCCTCGTTCCCCCACCGACTTACCTCACAAAAGTGAGATTTTTATATCATCTGAACCGTTAATAGCCTAGACTAGTAGTAATCCATGTGTATCCTACTCTTATGCACAAATTCGGTCGCCGGTATCTGTAAGACATTCGCAATTTTGTATTTTCTGTCGTCAACGGAAGAATTACAACACAGTGGCCTATGGTACCGTGGGAAACAAACAATTGCTCATGACACAAAACCGCACGATCGGGATCACCAAACTTTGTGGATAAGCTTTTCTCAAAGATATCTAGTGAACAATGACTAAAACAGAAGGTGCTGGAATCATCAAATGCACAACCTTTAAATACCAGTAGAATACTAGTTGCATTCAAATTGTACTCATTACATAGTTTTGTCAAAATCAGTGCTACTGATCCTGTTTGATGGGATGAAGGCCAGGGGCATAGCTAGGATTTTTGGATATTGGGGGCCAGTGTTTCTTTGCACCTAGGGATCATTTACTACTGATCTTATGTCTGTTTATCTGTGGTGTACGTGTGTGTCGTTGGTCCAAAATGTAACCCTTAATATATTTTGCATGCCATAATAGTTTCCGTAAGGGCTACAAATTATGTAACTTGGTGGAAAGGAGTGGCGGGGTGGGTGACATTTGGTGACATCATGTGACCTTGGTGACCTCATGTGACCTTTTGGTCAGTCAAAATGTTTAACCCTTTACCACAGAGGGTGTTTACAGAAGTTATATTTGGAGTTCCATAAGGCATATAATGATGTAAACTTGATAAGGAAGTTGGTTTAAATAGTTCTGCCCTGATTAGACATGTTAGATATTGGGTTATATTTCGGGCAAATTACATATAAAATGAGCTAATTAATATGCAAAATCAGCGTAATCACTTAATTTGGAAAACGGTGCATCGGTAATTGCAAATTCCCTTCACTGCATGAAACCCATTATGGTGCCAACATCTTTGCCTTGGAAAGTTCCAGATAGGTGTGGCTTGGTATCAAATTACTAAATTAAAATAGCATAATTGCGGTATTGGCTAAAACCGTACATCGGATATGCAACATTCCTATATGAAAAATATCGTTGTGTGTGAATCTATGTGGGGAAGGGTGGGTGTTAGGGAGGGAAGGAGAGGGTTGTCACCCCTTGGTGAGGGGCTGTCGTGGGGATGGGGAAATGTGGGTTGTTGGAAGAGGGAGAAAGGTGGTGTTGGGAAAGGGTGGGGTGTTGGGGGAGAGGCAGGGTGGGGTGTTTTGGGGAGGGGGAAGGGTGGGGTGTTGGGGAGGGTGCAGGGTGGGGTGTTGTGGAGGGGTTGGGCTGGGGTGTGGGGTAGTGCAGGGTGGGGTGTTGGGAGGGCCGGGTGGGGTGGTTTGGGGAAGGGGCCGGGTGGGGTATTTGGGGAGTGGGCTGGATGGGGTTAGGTGGGGTGGGGTGTGTCGGGGGAGGGGGAAAGGTGGGGTATGTTGGGGTGTGGTGCATGGTCGGGTGAGGGGGTCGGGGTGGGGTGCATTGGTGGGGGCATCAGGGTGGGTGCATTGGCACCATTAACCAATCAGTGCATCGGGAGGGGCGTTGTAGGGTGCGTCATGAGGTGCTTTGGGATTGTTGGTTGGGTGACCTTGGTGACTCATTCACCCTGTGACCCTATGTGACCTTAGTGACCCCATGTGACCTGTGACGCCCAGGTGACCTTAATGTGACCTTGATTTCATGTGATCTTGTGACCCCATGTTACCTGGTGACCTCATGTCACCTTTGGGGGGGGAATATTTTTTTTTTTGATGTTTTTCCCATTCCACAAACCGCGATGCCAGACGAACTAGTCCAACGACCGCAATGTTTTTTTATTCACAAACTACACACACTGGACAAAGTATTGCAACATTCAGTAAAAAAATCATAATCAGAAAATGATTTCAAATGTCCCGCGGTTCTTACCACACATGGGTGCATTGATATCAAAGTTGTGTTTTTTCAAACAATGTTATAATTACACAAATACAAAAAGCAAAATTAAAAATATTTTTATGAATTTGAGAATGCCATGTTCCCTAAATTATGGCGGATTAAAAGAGCTGTGATTGATAATTTGCCGATTGGCACCCCAGAAGGAATACAGACCCAGCACTCCACCAAATGACTCCAAAATGGACACTAAATGAAATTGTACGAGTTTGTTAGGATTTACTCTGTTTATGGGAGAAAGTGTGGTGCTTGTGTGGACCAGAAATGAGATAATGTCATTGGAATACATCGTCTTTTAAAAAAATAGGAAAATTTGAGACATCAGTATTGCCAATTGACTGATAAATCATGCGATTGCACAAAATCATGTCTGAATACTATTTCTGTAGGACTGGAATGTCTCATCATTGTGTTGTATTTACCATTTTGTGTATGTTTCATTTCATACAGTGTGCAGGATTTATGATGACCATGAAAGGTTTACCCAGCACATAAACAAAGATCTGCAGGACGATAAAAGAGGCCATGGTTGATGTCTATCACACTCTTATGGGTATGTTGTAACTGTTAAAAATGATTGTAAAAAAAAACATTTTAACTGGTGCTGGGACTATAATGCCCAAATAACTTTTTAAAAAACATAATTTTTAAATGTTATGAGTCAGCTGCATTAACTGCATTTTGTGTCGCCGCCTTAAGGCAGGAAGACAGATAGGGATCACTTTGTCCACTGTTGTCGTCTGTTGAAGTTGTCCGTTGTTGTTGATGTGAGCAAGGGTTTTAACATTTGTCTGTATATCTCATACTTAATGGATTTAAACCAACTTTAGTCAAAAATGCACATGGGATCCGGATCCCTCATTTGTTGATGAAGCCCCAGGTTTACATTTGCCTATAATATCTTCATACTTCGATGGATTTAAACCAAACTCTGAGTCATAAATGCAACATGGATCCCTTAATTTGCTGAAGCCTCAGGTCCGTATGCGGGGGTGGTGCGGTAACACCCAAATTCCACAAAAGGGGCAAAATTTTCACTTTTTGCCTTTTTTGTTTTTAAAAAGGTCAAATATTTAGAGAAATTTTGACAAGAAAATCACCCCCTCCCAAATAACCTGCATACAGCCCTGAGAGGCCTGTTAGAGTTACAAGTCTGCCGGCTACACACATGGTTTCAAAGGTCATCTTGGGGTTTTTTAGGGTCATTTTATCCTCAACCGTGTCTATAAATTGGTCACTATAATATAACATCTTTGATGGATTTCAATGGGTCCAGGCAGAGTAACAGACTTATGTGACATTAGCAAGATTACATGTCCATTTGTGGCTTGTTTTAACGC